>PNEQ01028844.1:0-13711 GCA_003012365.1 Medauroidea extradentata | reverse complement strand
TTAATTTCGATGTAGAATAAAACCAATATACGTAAAAATAACAAACGTGACGGGAGACAAATGAGATGCAGGTCGACCATATGCGTCTCAAAGTCTAAAGTCCTCACAAAATGTTCATAAATGCAGTTTTGTTGTCAGGACTGGTAACTTGATGCATATTACCAAAATGGCCACTCTAAAAAGCACCATGTGGAGTTTGGCCATTGTTCGGTTTTCCACGCACCAATCCCGTTAAACTGACTGATACTCGCAAATGAAAGACCGGAAGGTAAAAGCGAACTCCTGTGCACCGATACGTACAGCGGAATAGTCTATCGATCTTGTTCTATGCACGGAAAATTCACGCTTGTTTTACTTTTGCTGACTCGGGCATTCCTAGCAAATGATGAAGTGTATTTTCAGGTCATTTAATTGCTACGTACACACGACCAATAAAAACTACGAAAGCAAAAGACTTCACAGGGAATTAAATCTCATCGTATAGTCAATTCACAACAATCAAACTGATTGGTTTGTTTTATTTACTGTGTGTTCCTCCACCAATTATAAAAGCAAACATTTCTTTTCTTGAGAGAATAATCAAAGCATTGCTCATTATAGTAAATGTAGATACTAATTTTAGCACCTGTCAATGTCAACAAAATAATGCAACTCTCGGAAACAGATTTTCCTCATTTTGTAAGTGATAAAATTTTTTATTTGTTGCTTTTATGTCTTTTGATGAACCATATGTAACTTTACAATGTTGATGTTTTCGTTACGGCACTAAAGATAATACTGAATTAAAGTTTTACTTCGGCAAAATATTAGGTCACAATGTTGGCCCAAACGTATGGTTACTCATTTTTAAATTTTTATGTCATACATAATTTATTAAGATCAAAGTTTACCAGAAATTTTCGTGGTATGAACTGTTTAAGGGCACGGTAGACACAAATTTTCATTATTAAGTGTTTATTTTTATATTAGTACAAGATATTATTTTTCTTTTATAGGCCTAAATTGTGACAAATTTTGTGTAGAATAATGCACCATGACTAAGGATGATATAGGCTACAAGATTTCCTACACAAAAAAAAATTGCATATATTATTCTTGCATTTTCAAATTTTAATGTAAAATTTCAGCATTTTTTAAATACAAAAATATTTTATTTTCTGTTTGTATACCGGAGATCTTGTAGCCAAAATATGTGTATTCAGTGCGAATTATTCCGTTTTGGTAAGTCAGTTGGTTTTAATGTCTTACGTAAAACAGTGAAATGCGGCATTTTAAATTTTATAAGGGATTGTGTAAAATCTCTGATAGATTAAAAAAATTTATAAGATCAAAATTTATTCACAATTGATGTATAAAAAAGAAAGTAATATTCTGGTAATAAAAAAAATAAAAACGTAATTATGAAGATTCCTGTCGATCTTGCCCTTAAAGCGTGGTATATGTGCGTCAATATAGTACATGTGTGTAAATGTTTGAAAGTCATTAAGTTAGTTTCAATTGTTTATCATACTGTGCTCTTTAACGTTGGTACGATCGCTTAGATTATCGCGACAGCTAGTTATCGGAAAAGTTTTAATGTCGTGTCCGATTTCGAAACAGCTTGGCTTTGAGTTAAATGAGAAGGTAGTAGAAAAAGAAAATGCAAACGACTGCAACCAGGCTTCATGTGATAAAAACCATTCACGTGAAAAATCTATAACTAACAAGAAAAAAAATCAAACCGAAATTCAGTAGTGTGCAGTGCAATGCTATGTGCAATATATCGTATCATACGGTCTCTTTTTCGCGCAACAAAATTTGAGAGACAAAAAAAAATTATTATTATTTTATTCTGTGCGTGTTTACAGGGTAAACAAACAAATGTATACAACCGTTACAAACTTTATTTAAACCGCTGAGTTTGACTCTAATTTAACATAGCTAGGATTTTAATGATGAAAATCTGTTACATTTAATTATTACAAATTAATACTTTTGAGTTGTCATTTTTTCTTACTTAGAAAGGTTTTCGTCACATTAGGGCGACGGGCTGTGTACCGTCAAATAGACTTATTTTAAAACAAAAACACACTTCATTTTTTAAACTGCTTGTTAATTTAAAACATGAGTTGTCCAAGTGATAGTGTAAATGGTGCAGAACTACACTCTACATCTGAATTAGTAAATATTCACTGACTGATTCACGCCGATAGATGAACCGGTTTCAACAAATTGAATCAGTGTGAAACCACTGTGAAATCGGTTGACTATTAACCGATTCCGATAAAGAGTGCCAAACATTCCGCAATTTAATAAGTGGAGCTGCACAGATTTTCCAGTAGTTTTTTTTTTTTTTTTTCAGTTTCAATAAGTGAAAAATGTTCTTTGAAAACAACTGAAAAAAACGGAATATTCATTGATTCACTTGTGAGAAGTTGGCAATCTTAAATGAAAACAGTGAATATAATTTTATTAAACAGTGACTATTTTCACTGATTCAAATTGTTTAAACTGCTCTATCCATCAGCGTGAAGCCGCTTGAAGTTGCGTTCCGGAGATTCAACGACGAAATATCTAGCGCCTAGACGCGAGGATGAATACTGTCAATAATCAAGAGTTGACATTAATGCCATCTCGTTCTCAAGATCTGATCCTGTAATATTCAGGCAGGATCAATTTAAGGTATTGAATTACCTTGATTCGCCGTCAGCACAGTATTGTATAGGTTAAGTCTAACGATGTGATTCTCCTTCAAGGACAGACAATAAAGTTTGTTCTACTTTAAAGTCTGTTTTCCCACCTTAATCTTGTTCTTTCAACACAGTATATTTTTGTTGGACTGTACTGTCGTACCTGTTTTGGTAATCTGTTTTGGTAATCTGTTTTGGCCTGTCATGTGTATATTTTGGCTCCATTTTTTTTTTAAATGTCAATATACTGGATATGGGGGGATATAAGGTTCATTTAGTCGAAGCCCAATGATTTATTATTTAAAAAAAAAAATTGCTGTCACGGCAAAAGCTATTTTAAACAAAACTGCCAAATAGATTTTTGATATCTGTTCTCGCTTAAGCTTAAAGAAATACTTATCACATAAACAGTAGAATAAAGAGAGCAATGCCTTAAGAAATGTTTTCGTTTTAAGTGAACGAACTTTAACATTGGCGTTTGGTGCGCATACACCGCGCAGATGTTGCTCGTTCGTCCAGTCGCAGCAGACCTTGCCCCGACTGGACCAGGGATGCTGTGGCATCAATTCCTGTCACGTTCCTGGAATGTATCGGGCAACATTAGTGGGATATGCCACAAAGCTGGACACTGCTTGCTTCTGTCAGCAGTGTGAGCGCTCCAATTACAAGCCACTTGCATGCAGTTGTGTTTTGCTAGCAATAACAGCTCTGATAAGATTTCAACACTATGCTGGTTCTACGTTATTAACATTCCTACGATTATACCATATGGTGGTCCTATAGTAATATGTAACTGCACACTTAACCATTAATATAGTTCGGCTACAACAGCGGTATACCAAGAATTCAAATTATTTTATTATTTTCTTTATTTGATCACGAGATGTGGTTTGTTTTTAAGACATGCATTGTAATTTTTTTTTACAGTAATTACAATTTTTTTAGCTTTCATAGTGTTTGTTTAATGGCATGTCAGCGTACACATTTGCATTAAATATTTTACTAGAGAAGAAAATCAGCTGGCTTACAGAAATAAAATTAATTCACACTGAAGTACAGTGTCACGGGGTATGTAAATATATGTACCGCTATATAACCCGCATTGATTTTTTTTTTAATTCAGAAATTTTCTAATTTTTTATTTTAAATTCAGTAATTTTTCACTTATTCGAAAACTCAGTGCGGTATTTATACATTTATTGGCATAACACGTGGCATTGTGCATAATTCTGAATTATTTTATTTCCATAAGTCTGTACAGTTTTATGCAAATACGGACTTCGTTTGACATGCCTTCATACAAAAAGCTTGAAAGCTAAAAAAAATTGTAATTACTGTAAAAATAAGTTACAATATATGTCTGCTGAACCATGTCTCGTGCTAATATGGAACTAATTATAACAATTAAAAGTTTCGGTGAATGTTCCACTTAATAAACAAAACCCTCCAAACCATCATATAGGTCATTCACGATAAAGTGAACACTGGATAAAGTTTTCTTTCAGTTATTTTGCAGTCTTCTTTACAATTTTTAATACGAAAACTTCCATGTAACTAAAAGCCAATGCAAACGTTTCAACGCCCACAAAAGTTAACATCTACTGGCCCAATAAAACATATATTTAATTAATTCCACGTTCTGCTGAGTACTCAGTATAAAGTGAACAGTCTATATTTACGCAACTGAAGGTGAGTTACATGGGAAAACTTAAACCATATAACTTTGGGAAGGGGGCTACAAATGAGCATAGTAACAATTTTGAAACTAGAGACATGTAGTCTAAAAACGATAGGGTAACGTCACACGAAACGTTGGTTGAAATTTTAGTGATCTCTAACAAATACCATTATTCTGAAATAAAAATTTCTTCCAAGCCGACTTGAAAATTACCGTACAAGAATACTAAATTTTAAAATTACAATAGCTTAAACTACCTGACGTTCAACAGTCTGCCCTGTATAAAAAATAAAAGTAATATGGAGGGAGTCTTTTTGTTTATTGATTATCACTGTAAGACAGCCTGACGGTGCTGGGATTCAGAATACCTAAAAAATATTTATGCAGCTTTGCCGGTAATAACAGAATTCTTGAACCGTTATTCATAGTTTCGTTATCACGGAACAATGATGTACCTAGTTTCAAAATTTGTTCTCTCTTTATTTTTCTTTATTTATCGAGATTTTTATGGAAATTAAAAATTATTAAAATCATTCACTGCAAAGTAAACACTTTTCAAGAAAAGTAATTTTATTTTACTTTAAAATTGTATGGTTTATAATTCTTCGTCACGAGGAACTCCTATCACTGCAATAAATTATTTAATTTGATTTATAGGATAGCTTTTAGTTGCTGTATATTTTAATGCATACGGTCACTATATTGCGTAGAATATCTACAGGAAAATTAAACTATGAAATTATTATAATCATTCTATTTATTTAACTTGTTCGACTGCAGAGAAGGCTTTTTTTTAGAATAAATTTCTGAAATCTTACAAGCCAAAATAATAAAACATGATAGAAATATTATTTTTACTGGCCACCAAGTCATTAAGGCTATGATCTTAATTTATTTCAAACAATTGCAAATAACTCGAAAATTTTTGAACCAAATGATTTGAAAAAAAAAAAAATGGAAACTGTGTATAGTCATACGATAAACGATTTTTCCAGATCGTTTTTTTTTATAATGTACCGTTTGCTAGCAAAATATAATTTTGCTTAATTTTGGCTATTTCAGGAGCAACAATCTAAAAATCTGTTTGGTGTATTGCAACAAAAAAATTCAGACAGAAACCAAGATATGTAAGTGTTAAAACTGCCAAAATTAATTTTCGATATATTTATTAACTCGTGTTAAAAAAAAATTTCGAAACCACTGCAAAAGTAAAGAGCGAGGCCTTTAAATGCCTTGTCTTGGTTAAACGTATAAAATTGAAATATGAACAAAAGTTGTTACATAATCAGTAGTACTTAGGTTTGCGGCGGTTAGCCCATCTTAGTGTTAAACTTCGTAGTTTAGGGAATAAACACTATGTATGGATTTTACCGCACTCGAATTTAACGTTTGAGGGCAAGATAAAAAATTAAACTTTTTATTATTATTATTGACAAGAGGTTATTAAAAAATGCTAAAAATACATTGAACAACTTTAGGGTTATGAACCTTTCGCGAATAGAATTTTGCCCCAGTTTGTGTCAGTGACTTATGTACATTCTGCAGCTCTGCCTTACAGTAATAAGTAGGGACGGGCATTTTTGGCGGAAAGATTTTTGCCCCACTTTGTTTCAGTGTCTTACGTGCTAACCTGCAGCTTAACTTCATGGCTATTGACAGAGTGTTTTTGTGCAGAGTTATTATTCACTTGACTGTGCCAATCAGTACACGGATAACTGCCACACATCGCATCTGTGATTTGCGGGTTTAATCTCAAGACGCTGGGTGTTAAGTCATTCAATCACTAACCACAAAGCCGAGATGCAGGTGCGCACGTAAGGCCCTGAAACAAAGTGTTGCAAAAACTCTTTTCGCGAAATTGCCTGTCTCTAGGAATTGGCAGCGTGTCTTTGTGAAGTGACTTCTCTAATTTGACTGTACCAATCCCAATAAGGTTATCGTAAAACCACACGTCGGTGATTTGTGGGTAGAACGCCTAATCACTAGAGCCACGATTTTATGGCGAAAAGATTTTTGCAACATTTGGTTTCGATGCGTCATGTGCACACCTGCAGCTCTGCTACATCGTCTGTGATTGGATGATTTTACTCTCACTGGCCTTGACAAATTATAGGCGTACAGACTCACAATAATTTTATTCTGATTGGTGCAGTCAAATGAGAAACGTGTCTGAACATAGACACGCTGCCAATAACCTTGAAACAGAACTGTCGATGTGCACGAGACACACTGAAACAAAGTGGGGCAAAAATCTTTTCGCGACAAAATCGTGGCCCTACTAATCACGTGAGAGTTAAAACATCCAGCCACCAACTACGAAGCAGAACTGCAGATGTGCAGGTAAGACACTGAAGCAATCTGAGGCAAACAGGCCCTACTTGTAGTTACAGATGATGTTATATCGCGAAATTTTTTTGTGTAAACATACCCTTGAAAACACTGTAGTTTCTTGCAACACGTATGATTCTGTGATATACTTCTGACACAACGTAGCTGTATACAGACCAGTAACAGACATCAAATATTAATATACCGGTATTCTTATTGGCTCAGTCAAATAGGGTAACAGCTCCAAGTACCAGCTATGGCAAGTAATCTTCTGGTAAGCTGAACGTCTGTTGAAATCCAGCAAATAGTCAAGTTTTCCCGCGATATACCATCATCTATAACTGTAGTTAGAGACACTGGAAAATAGCGAAAATGTTAATAATAGTCTCCAATAAATTGTATTATATTAACCATGATACGTGTGAACAGTTTTGGGACAAACCACACACGCTGTGTGTCCAAGCTGTGTAGTTCTAATTGGGCATGTTGTAGAGAGAAAAAATGCTACAAATAAACGATAGCCAATGTTGATACAAAACATTCAGTGTTATACACGTCACGTTGGAGCCTAGCGAACAGTCAACTATTCCCGCGATTTTCCAGTGTCTCTACCTATAGTGTATCTTGTACCAGGATTTCATCTGTCCCGTTTCAACTGCACTTGAATGTTATAGTACAGCACAAAATAGAGTATAGTATAGGCTAAACTCACGTTTATTAAAACTGAAGACAATATAACCCCAGCGCAAACAAAAAACTTCTCAAGGTGAACTTAATTGTTAATGTTTTCCGTTAATAATCCATTACTCGATCAGTTTCCTACAGACTTCTCTCACTAAAAGTGTTAAATTAAGGTGGTCGTCTGGGTCACGGCCGTAGAAGAACTGGTCTGGACACTCGCCTATCTACCAATGTATTTTACTTGACCCCCTTGTTGTTTGACGAGTGAGAGTGTTGTGCGTCTTTGGCGCTGCAATCAGGGCGGTCGGGTTCAAACTCCGCCCACTTCTTTCCAGTGTTTACGTCATAAAGTAGCCTAAATAAAGATTGCTGGAGTCATGCTTTAGGATTATGAGCGAAGTAAGTATTTCATAAACTGATATAAAAAAATAAGTTTTGATAAATTGTTTATCTTAGTGGGAGGGAAGTGGGCGGAGTTTGAGCCCGACCGCCCTGATTGCAGCGCCAAAGATGCGCAACACTCTCGGTAGCTTGGTGAACTGCAGGCAAACAACAAGGGGTTCAAGTTTCCAGGCGAGTGTCCAGACCTGATCTTCTACGGCCGTGGCCTGGGTGGACGTATTTAGCGCGTGCGAGCCTAGAGTTGCTAAAGGCTGCGCACCAAGTACCTAGCGTCTCATCCTTACCTCTAGGAAAGCTCCCGCGATTGGCGCAGTCGCTAGAGAACTCGCCTCCCACCCAGACGCTCTGGGTTCGATTCCCGGCGGAGTCGGTCCCCGGATTTTCGCATGAGGGCATCGTACTGGGCGATGCCGCTGGTTGGCGGGTTTCCTCGGAGATTTTTTGTTTCCCACGCCCCTTCATTCCGGCGCTGCTCCATACATCATGTCAGCCCTCACCAGTGCTAAAGACCTAGAGGTGAAGTGCTGACCATAATTTATAGCCTCTAGACGCAATCTTCTCGCCGGTAGTTCGCCTCTATGAGAAGTATGATGCCTCTATCACTTTAGTACTTCGTTAATTTTACGTGCCTGTACATTTATTTAACACTGTGCAACAAATACCTTAAATCTCTTATTTTCGACATTTTCGCATGCTACAGACTGGAAGATGTGGATGGGATGTACACACATGTAACGATCTTTGAATGATATATTGTTAAGCAGGCTTCACTCACGAACCTGAAGTAATATTCTAATACACGTCTGTCGGCCCTTACATATTTGGAAACCATATCACTCGGAAACAACAGCGACATCAAACAAAACCGAAGAGTGATGGAGAGGGAAAATACTTGCACTGTAAAAGTTGTTTGTAAATGTAACACACCAATGTATAGGAACGATAAGATAGTAGCAGAGATTTCGAAAATTCACCGGTGCATCTACCGGTGTAAACCGGACGTTCGTATATTACTGCTATGCTCTCAACCGGTTCAACAGATGTATTCACCGATTAGACTGGCCTGAAATATCGGTGGACCTGGTGGATGTGCACCGGAACATCGATCGGTGAATTTTCGAACCCGATTTTGCAAAAAAAAACTTTGATATTACTTGCATAATAGGGTAATCTGATGTAGTAGTATCTGTATTTTTGCATGGAAGTGTTTTTTGTAATATGTACTTACTGCAAATAAGTGAAGAGATTTTGGTCAGTATTTGACATCGAGGTCTTTAACATTGCTGAGGAGTGAGATGACATATGGAGCAGCGCCGGAATGAAGGGGCGGGAAAAATGGGAGACTCCCGAGAAAACACGCCGACCTACGGCATAATCCAGCACGATTTCCACAAGCGAAAATCCGGGGACCGACAGGCCGGTAATCGAACCCGGATCGATTTGGTGGGGGATGAGAGACCTAACGTTTTATTTGATTTGTAAATTTCAGTTATAATCTATAGTTACTGCTATATACGCTACCAACGTAAAATTTTTTAATGGCGGTATGATATAGATAACATGAGCAGATTCATCCTATTTAATTAGTAACTGAAAATTAAGAAAAACAGTAAAGCTTATAATCGATAATAGCCTCAACCGGCGTACACTAACGTTTCAAACGCGGTAGGTATGTCACATTTTTTTATTAATACATCCATAGTAGTGTCCTCACATATTTCAGAAAACGATCAAATGAATACTGAAGTTACCAGTTTTAGAATAACAATACTCATATGTTGCTCTGTTTACAAGCTGAAGTATTGTTAAGTGTTTGTTACTATGTAGTAGTAAAAACTTTCCATATTCATTAGGAATAATTTCCAGTGTGTGCTGTGTGGGTCATAGCAGTACAAGACTAAACTTGAGGCTGTATTTCATTCCCAAAATTAAAACACATGACTTACATAAAATGCCTCGTCGCTTTTTTTTGTCCGTGATGACGCAATGCATAAACATGTTAACAGGACAGGATGTGAAGCCCTTCCCCACCCACATGGCTGAAAAACTGACAAACAATATCGAATGTTACTGTCCGACGACACATTTCGCACTAGCGCAGATACTTTTTTTTCCAGAACATTTATTTTTTTTTTATTTTCACGACATGTTGGCAACACGGCCGGAAATTACTATTTGTCCTTTACCAGTGGCGTCGGTTGATTTACCGGAAAGAGAACGCGACGTTCACATGAACATATTTCACTAATGGGAATGACTATGAATGTTGAATCGCGTTATCGTGGTCTAGAAAGGCATGTTTTATAGTAAAACTACTTCAAACGTTCTCAATACGCTGTTCTATGAACTGAAAACACATTTGAGAGGAGGGCTGTCTGATACTTTTAAAATATTACTTCCACTGAAATAATTTATTTCCGAGCCATTAAACATTGTTAAAACGCATTTTTCGCTTAACGTTTAATACTCATATTTTATACGTAACAACCAAGTAGAACTACAGTGTTCTTCGCTGTAGGTTTTTCAAGTCAGCAATATGGTACGATTAAATTTTTACTCCCATATTTCCAGCGGTAAGATAACCCATGTTGAAGCAATGATGCTGTATTTTACAACAAAGACTAACATAAATGGGTTAACTGGACATGGTGTGTCGTACTTAATCGTAGAAAGTCGTTGAGAAAATGGCTGTAAATTTTATTTGCCCCAGGCATCGCGCAATCAGTTCGTTCGGAAAGTAATCGCGGAGACTTGGTTTGAATGTTAAGGACGCGGTTTACCACAATTTTCATCACCATTGTTTTATTTTTTATTTGTACCAGATATTTTTTTTTTTTATTTTAGACACAAAATGTGACTTAATTTGGCTCTTATGAAATTTTTTTTATCTCTCATAGTTTTCGCGTAATGGCTTGTTAAAGTAATATTTTCCATGTTTACGTTTTAACGACTACACTAAAACTAATAGATATATCAAACTAAAAAAAAATCACAGTGGATGTTTGATATTCTGTGAGAGTATTAGTCGGTATCAAGTACAGCAATATTTATCAACGCGAATTTATACAATTTTGAACACGAAATAATTAGAGGACGAGTTATGCCTAAAATTCTAAAATTATAATTCATGGTTATTTACTGATTTCCAATTATTTTCACTAATTTAATATGTTGAAATTCTTAAAATAGGAATTTATCAAAAAAACTAAAAATATAACTATTAAATTCAGTGAATTAATATAAGTAAAATTCACAAACTGAACTGTTATATTATCGACGTACGCTATAGCGAGCTAATGTCGATTTGCAGAAAACCTCCCAATAAAACAAAAATATATAAAAAAAAAAATAGCCAGTGTCGTAATTTTGGAATAATTGTTATAGTCATATTCATAAAGGCGACATAGAAACCAAAGGGTAAGACAAAAATCAAAACAACGTTACTTCGGAAAGGAATATAGACGTTGCATTCAGAAATATGACATAAGAAACCAAAGAACATTAAACGAATCCAAAACTCAGGTGGATATAAAATGGCATAAAGACAATATTGACTGCATGTTCACAGGACGCGTAAGCAAGCTTTGTGACAGAATCATAAAGAATCTTGCAGCAGACGTAGTTTTAAATAAGCGAAGTAAATATACGTTTTGTTGTCATTCTGCAGATTCCTTAGTTGTTCGCGCACGGAAGCGCGAAATATAACGAGGGTCGTATACCCACCGTAGTAGGTGAAAACACTCTGCACGAAGGGTCACGTGTTAAGGGTGTTCACCAGTGGCGTATCGTGGTCGTGTTCCAAGGCATGCAATATAAGCTCCGACTATACACTTTGAGCACGTGGACTCAGTTTGTCTACCTGTCATATCAAATAAACATGTGTTGTGTAAACCGAGATGTATTATTGGACATTATGTTCCTTGCTGAAAAACTTACGTACACGCTAGAATCCTAGCAACTATCAGTTCATGTCACTTTCGCAATTATTAGGGCCATGAACTTTTCGCGAAAAGAATTTTGCCCCAGTTTGTTTCAGTGCCTTACGTGCACGTCTACAATTCTGATTCGTAGTCAGTGATTGGTTGTTTCGTCTCTCACGTGTCTTGAGGTTCTAACTGCAAATAACATACGTGTGGTGTCACGGTAACCTTTCTGTGGACTGAATAATCGTATGAGAAACGCCACTTCTCAAAGACACGCTGCCAATAACCATGAAGCACAACCCAGAAGCCAAGAAAATGCAATGTGAACATTGTTAATTTTTAATTTTAAGTTAATTATTTTTTTAAATGTAAATTCGAGTTCTGTATCGTAGTTATGCAGGTATTGACGTAGCCCTTGACACTGTTCTCCAGCGTGAATTATTTCATTTCGGTATGTCAGTTTTACTTTCTAGTCTAAAACCGTTCTATACAATTTTAGACTATGGCATGCCAGTCCACAAAAACTGTGAAAGCTAAAATATTTTCTTTGCAGTAAAACATATTAGCAACAACATATGTCTCCAAAACACACCATGTTCCTAAAAAAAAAAAAAAAAAAAAAAAAAAAAAAAAAAAAAAAAAAAAAAAAAAAAAAAAAAAAAAAAAAAAAAAAAAAAAAAAAAAAAAAAAAAAAAAAAAAAAAAAAAAAAAAAAAAAAAAAAAAAAAAAAAAAAAAAAAAAAAAAAAAAAAAAGGAATATTTTTTAGCGAGTTCAACGCCCAACATGCTAGAATTCATGATCCTGTGTATACCGAAGCCCTACAATTTGACCATTACCCGCTACTCATTCAGACAACAGACAATGAACGAATAGACGGGGCTTGAGTATGCATAGGACATTGGATTCTAGCATGCTGCATGCAGGTCATTGAACTCGCGAATTTTTTCTAGTCCAGTAACTAACATTTTTGTTGAATCGCCCTCTTTTACTAACTCAGTTTTTTTTTTCACTATTTGCATGGTGGTATAACTTGCTAATTGTAACTTTGACGCACTAATATGAGAAAACTACGGGCACTAAAATTGTCCCTGAGAGGAAACTGTACTCGACAAGTATCGTGTACAAAATTAAAACCCTTTGATAAAAATATAAAATTATGATTTTATGTGACTTGAACACCCTTAAACAAGTAACATTATCTTTATTAATATTTTGGTTTACAACGAGCAGCTCGCAGCAGATGAAAACACGGGAGACAGGGTCGCACACTCGGAGATGATTCTACGACGGGGTCGTTTCCGCCTGCGCGCGTTAATTCCCGTCTCTTGTTGCCGCGTCTCAATTTGCCGGAGGCCATGCGTCGGGTGCTTAGCTCAGCGTTGCCAACATTACAAAATGTCTCCAACATAAATATACGGACAAAACCAATAACGTTTTATATTACGCAAATGGGACTATACTGTTACGATGGAATGCTTAATTCTTATGCCTCGATAAGTCACGAAACTAACAAGACGTAAAAGAGTTTTCGATATGTCCGTAAAGTGAATACAGTAGAAGTAATTCTATAATGAAAAACGGCCAAAATTTAAATGTATTTTAAAAAAGTAAAAACTGATTCTATAGTACGTTGTTTAAGCGTTGTTCAGAGTTTCGTTGCTTAATATAAATTGGTTATTTATTTGATTTTTAAATCAATGTAACATAAAAGTTCATTACTCCCTCTAGAAATTTCTATATAGAGAAATTTGCTAATTTTCCCCCTTTTTTTATCTCCTAATAGCTCACAAAATGAACACTGTCGTTACTCATCCTGTACGCTGTGCTTATCTTGGGAATCCTGTAATTACAATACATATCCGTCATGTTATTATGTCTATAAAATGATGGATTGTTCTGAAACTATCCCTGAGATGTACTGCATTAAAAATACGCTATACAATCAGGTTGAATTAAAAATTAATAAAACTATCTCACTGGAGAGTCCCATCTCAAGAAAGCGAGGTGTAGTAGTGGGGAAGTACTCGTC
>PNEQ01028843.1:0-22183 GCA_003012365.1 Medauroidea extradentata | reverse complement strand
AAAAAGTGCAGGTTGTGAAGAGAGAAGTTTAATACTGTATCATATTCAGAACATTTTCACTGACTTTCTACTCTCTTAGGGTCATTTTCCCTGACTCACAGGGTTTCAAAACATGTTTCCCTGACTTTCCCTGACCACATTAATTTTCCCTGACTTTCACTGACTTTCCCTGACTTTCCAGGTCTGTGGGAACCCTGTAGGTATGCTAGACAATTAACTGAATGTTACCAAATATTTTTTTTATAAAATGGTTTAATTTATACCCGTACTGAAAGTTACTGAACATATTACCTAGACTAAATTTTTAAAACTGAGGTAGAAAACTCGGGTTGAAATTGTTTTAATAAACACAAGGATATTATATACTCTGGTATTGAAGGAAAACAATAGCAAGGAGAAATAAAAACTGGTAAGCTATGATAGTAACACACAAAAACTTGTTACTGCTTAACATTTTTTTAGAGCTTTAAACTAATTTTTGCACCTCTACAGTTTTAAGAACAAATTTTTACACCACTTGTAACATTTTTAAACACAGAAATGGGCAATTTTACTCACTCTTTTTATGGGTCCTTAATTACAACAGAGCATCAGTGGCTTAGCTTGCTATTATTTTGTAAGTTGGATTGTTTGTTTTGTTATTTAAGGCAAAATAAAACAAATTGTTTCCAACAAACACACATATTGAGGTTATGAACAATATTTCTAAGGTCTAAAAGCCAAGACTGTATCTATTGTTTTCCCGTATGCCTCATTCATTCAATATTGTTGGTTCACAGAATGGAAGAATCCAATGTAACAAGATAAATACAATACACTTTACTGGTAACAGCACTATTACATTGTACAGGAGAAGGAGCCGGACCACAGTTTAAGACTACTACAGAAGTTAATGCAAACATTGTTTAACTTTTATTCCATAATTGTACCTACACCAGTCACAGGCAAGTACCATAACATAGTGTAAAACACACTTTTTCATAAACTTTACAGGTCAACTAGTCAGCTTGACAAAACCAATTCCTTTTTTCACAATATTTGACAACTCTTTAGCATAATTATATCTACTCTGTATTTTTCCTGTACATTTAGTTCCCTCCTCTCTTTCTCTCTCTTTGGAATGACATTTTATGTTAATTCAAACAACGTAATTTACATCACAATAATCAGTAATATCTATTAACGTTTCCACACAAACCACAAAATTTCCAACACGCCATATTTATCACCAACCCTTAAAAATTGTGGAGAAATCTTGGAATGTGTACTACACAGGTAATTTATTACACTTGGAAAATATGGAACACTAATATAACTGAACGGTAAACAGGATTCAAACAAAACTGTAAGCAATCTTGCATGTTTAATGAGAATTTACTGTACTTAAAACTAGCCTCATTAGTATGTCTCTCAAAAGATGCAACTTTAGCTTCAGCAACATATAAATTACCTCACTTAAGACACAACACTTAGACAATAGATAATATGACAACAAAAAACTGGCACAACATTACAAAATATTGCTTTGATCTTACAGTTCTTAAGTTTTCAACATTCTAACTCAACTAATCACCAAACAAATGAGATATGTAAGAAGAATCTATTGGAATGATTTCTCGTTATCTCAAACTAAATTCTTTCATCATATGTACTATCAGCTCACGTGAAGAAATTAAACAAAATCAGCAAGTCAGAGGAATGAGGCGCAGTATAAATTAACTTACCAATGACTCTACAAACACTTTTAAACCTTCTGTCGCACGAAACAGCAAACTGTAACTGAACAGTTCACGGAAATCTAAACCAACACACGTATGTCTGCACTGCACAATATGTTGCAAGCCTGGCCATACAAAACAACCACAATATACCATGACAAACAGTTTCTTCATTTCCAACAGTATTTTGTAAACTCAAAAAACAAAAACTTGTCTTATCTCAGTGATCAGAGGCAACACCACACCTGGTTGTAAACAGTTACGGTAACTGAAGCTCAACCTTTCACTGTAACTCTATGAGACATTTCACTTCCACAGCACACAAGACTCTTACAAAAAATTCGACAATCTTAAGAGCTCGAGACCAATAACGTACAGCAACTCAGGGCAAAAATACGTACATACGTAGTATTTGAATGCTCCACCGACGAACTCCTAGATATAAACACATCAACCATCCAGCACAAGTGCAACACAAAGTCACTGGGCGCCATCTTGGGAATGTATCAAAAGTTAAGTGAGACGGACATAAATAACAGATAAGTAGCACCAGCTCGAGAGGAAATGGAGAAAGAGAGGACGAGATGGATTGCAGCGTCAGCTAGTGGGAGGCGCACGGTGCGGCGAGGCGGTGTACCGGCACTGGTAGCCGGCTGGAACACAGCTGGTCGAAGCGCTTGCGCAGTTTCTGCCGTAGCTTGAGACGCTGCTCTGTGACGTGGCACATCTTGGCCTTGAAGGCACGCACCTCCTCCAGTGGTATGCACCCCTCCTCGCCGCTCTCGCTCGACAACGACTGCTGCAACACACACACAACTCGGTCACCAGCAGCATACATACTCACAATTACCATATTTATTCATGTACCACACACACATTTTTTCTAGAAAAACAAAACTGAAAGTTCGGGGTGGAGCCATCATGGAAATCAAGATTTTAGGATAAAAATTATAAATATTGTATGAAGGTGATACCAGAGGAATGGGTATCGCAAATAAAATGCAGATCTTAATAATGTGAGCCCGTAGGGAATGTGCATACCCCGGAGGACATGAAAAATTAAGTAAGACCATACGATGGAGAAGTGCTAGAATGAGGTGTCTGTTGGAACAGCGCCTGGAAAAGTTGTATTTATCGTATTTTACAGACTGCTGGAAGGATTTGTCATAATGGAAAAATAAGTGTGAAACCTTTCAATATATAAGCAGTAATTGCCGTCAGGCAAGGGCCATGTCTACAGCCTGTGAAGACGGCAGCCGGCCCGCTAAGAAATGCTGTTCTGCGCCGAGCAGCGCCAAGCCAGCATGCACGTAGATACTTGTCTTACTTGCCAGATCGGATGAGCGAGCATCTAGACACTCAGCGCATGGCAGTACAGAAAACCAGGACTTGAAGCACCGCAGGCACATAGCCACTACTGACCCTCCTCTGGTACTACCAGGCAAACCCTCTCACCTTCCTCTACGTCATCACACTGCCCTGCTGGCCGGTCACCAGACGTGCCGCTACAAGCAGGCAACCCGCCACACATCAAGTGCCACCACAGAGTGTGGGAGACATCTCCACCCATCTGAGCATCATATAGCCTCGGAACGTGTGTACCACCCTGAGTCTCCCGGCCCTGGACCTCGTGGGGACACTATCATCGCAACTTCTTCCCTCCGCCGCTCTTCCCGGCAAGCAGTGTATATAAGCTGCTCGCAGAGGAAAATCCAGGGCCATTTCGGCAGTCCACGAAGCAAGTAAGGGTTTGCCGGTGTGCTTCGCTGAGAAAATTAATTAAATGAAATGGAGGCAATACACTCAATATAATCGCCAAACAATTCCTGTTCAAAACAGCCACGCAAAACAATAACAAAGTGGCCAAAGAAAAAAAAAAACAAATGAATAGGACAAACAAACACACAAATAAAAGCGATAAAACAAATAAACAAATGGAGGAAGACAAGGCCACAAGCACACCGCACAAAATAATTAAAATCAAAAAAGAAAATGTAAGGTGTTTAGAAAATAGAATTTAACCTTACTAGATACTTAAAAAATCGTTAAACTGCACAGAGGAATAATTATAAATAATAAGACGTTGATTTGTGGTTTGTTACGTACTTATTTTTTTAAAATACTTATTTTTTAAATGCTTTTTTTTGTTTTAAATAAACAAACAAGATGTAACATCATTTAGGCATGGAAGTCTACACGAATATATGAAAGTGTCTATTAAAATTATGTGCAAACGACTAAATTCATAAAAGGAGTACCCGGCACATTATTTATTACGGAAGTTAAAACATAAAAAAAAAAAACTTTAAATCACTAATCCAAAAATTATATAATTCTAAAATTTGAATTCCACATGAAAAGCAAATGCTGTACATATTTATTATAGAACCAAAATTATATAGCCTATCAGGATCATGACATCAATCTTTTTAAAAGTCCATAAAACTTATTTACGCAAAAAATATTAAGAATTAAATCCAATAAACAAAATAACAGACTTAGATGACGCTCGACGAAGGCCGGGTCAAAACTGAAGGAAAATACTGTAATACCGTCGGGAGATATCTACATTTCAATGGCAAAGGCAACACCATGCCCACAGAGTACCACGCCAGCATTCCAACTAAAGTCAATGAAAAGGCGATAAGTGGGAATCCATGGTGGAAGCTGAAGCGGCCATGGTGCGCAACGCAGAAAGTTTGGTGTTACAAAGGCCTCGACGGCAATGTAAAAAACTTGAAAATGGTGGCATCCATTGCTTGGACAAAACTAGTGTCCTTGACATGGACCCTCACTGTAACACAGTGAGCACATAGAATAAGTAAAGACATTAAAAAAGGCAGAATAGCCTCGGACGAAAGAAAATAAACAGACGAGTACTAACCTTGAGGGATAGAAGAAGTCACAACACAAAATAATAAAAAAATAAAAATAAAAAAAAAAAAAAAACACAGTTCTATGACTAACATACTACGTGGGTAATTTAAAGAATAATAACACCATAATCGGCTGTCTATGTTCCGAAGAACATCGCTCTGAAGCATGCACCACAGTGACACATCATGACCCTATCATTGCCGTACAAAGAGTGCTTGACCACTGCAAGGAAGTCTGCGAAGGGAGGAGTAGAAGGGGGGGGGGGTTTGCAAGGCAGCAGAAGACAACTTAAAAGACCACCACTAGATGGCAGGGGCAGCCAGAATAGCTTACAAACTAGGGTGGTACGGGAGATTCACGCGGGCAGAACTCCACAACGAGGACGAAATCACATGATAAACATGCAGAGTACACACGCCCTGACACAGCAGACGCCTGCACTGCAGCTAACAACATTCAAAAGAAAGAAACAAAGCTTCAACTAAGGAATGCAAAACGTAGCCGAGCACGTCCGGCTGACAAAGAACACGTTACTCAGCCTGAATCGGCTCTACTCATTACTAACATGTGAAGGAAAGATTGACTGTAATGAAAAATAAAATGTACTGAAACATCCAGAATAAAATAAAATTACTGAATGCCACCAAATTACAGTTAGTACAATGTAAACAAGATAATATCAATAAATAAAAAAATTAAGAAAATGAACTTAAATTTATGAAAATATAGACAAAATATTTTTATATATTTTTAAATTAGTAGTGACGAATATAATAAGGCACAAGGGTAAAGAGCCGAAAATCAGCGCTATTTTTGAGACCCCTTATTTTCTTGATTTAGTAGTCTAAATTCAGAAATTCTTCCCAACCTAACAGTGTAATGTTATTTCATTTACAATTTTTTAATAAAATTGTTATTGTTAAATATAGTGTATTGTTTTTATTTATTGACTTTTAACGAGTTTTAACAAATGTATGTTTTAATAATTGTAAACACCAATTTTAGCAACCAGGTACAATTAAAGGTGCGGAATAAACGGGTTAGCTACCATGTTGATTATGTATATGCATAATTTTATTACATTTTTTAGAGAAATTAACTAGAGATGGGATGATTTATTTTTCTTTCGATTCTCTATTCCAGCCATATTTTCCCGATGCTTCGATTCTCTATAACTTTGATCCTAAATATTTATGAGAAATTTAAATTTTAAGTGGCTGCAATTCATTAAATAAATTATGGTGAAGATGACAATAATAATAATAATAATAATAATAATAATAATAATAATAATAATAATAATACATAATGACTAGGGAAAGGAATAATTTGCTAGTACAATGACCGACGTGTTAGAATCAACGGTCCTATGCATACTCGAGCCCGTCCATTCCTTCATTGTGTGTTGTTGCAGTGAGAAGCAGCTAATGTAGCCGGGGTTTGAGTATACACAGCAACGTGAAACACTCCTTTCCCTTAATAATGACTGATTCACATTTCACCTTCGCCCCGTTCACGGAGCCACATGCACATTACTCCCAGGGGCAGGTAGACAACCAGACATGCCTATCACAGACGGACGTCAGACTGAGATAATGATTCTTGGCTCCATTACAAAGAGTCAGAGTACAGCGTGCTCTCTTAGTACCGACAACTGCAGACAGAGTGCAGCACACGCTGGCGCTGCTACAATACATGTGTGCCGTGCAGCAGTGCACCAGCCAGCTGTGAGCTTTCACCACAGTTGCTTCCTACACCTCAGACGGCACTGACAGTGAGCATTATTTATACTTTTGGGGTATAATTTAATTATGAAGATGCTGTCCACATATTTTATTAACAGATTACAGTCAACTCTCGACTATACGATCCCGGGATTAACGACCCTCTCGAAGTAATGCCCCTTTTTCAGGAACCTTGGGGAAAAAAATTGCTTAAAAATTTTAATTAAAAGAAAATAGCAGAAAAATGACTTGCATTTACGGTATTATGGTCGCAAATGGTTGCAGTTCTTTCTCGAAAACTGTACTGACGCACAGAGTGTGTTTGATCTAAAAATATACAGTACGTTGCTGTCCCTTCCTCCTGCGCGATGCGATGGCCAGCCGGCCGGCCCGAAAGCCCCTTCCCATCCCTGGCCAGTGAGTTACCCGCCCGCCCCCTTCCCACCACCGGCCAACCACTCCTATAATAACTTCCAAAAACGGTCGTTGCGGGCGCAAGAATCTATATTGTCGGCGAAGTTTTTGCTTAATTTTTAGCCAAAGAAAGGTCATATATCCACTTCCAATGTCTCTATTTATTAAAAAATACTTCAGTTTACTGAAAAATATTACTATTTCAATAAAGTTTGTTGCAATATTCTTGCAAATAACTTTCAAAAATGATCGTTGCTGGCGCACGAATCTATATTGCCGGCAACGTTTTTGCTTAATTTTGAGCCAAAGAAAGGTCATATATCCGCTTCCAATATATCTATTTATTCAAAATACTTCACTCTACTGAAAAATATTACTATTTCAATAAACCTTGTTCTGGTATTCTAATAAATAACTTACAAAAACAATTGTTGCGGGCGCAAGAATCTATATTGCCGGCGAGGTTTTTGCTTAATTTTGAGCCAAAGAAAGGTCTTATATCCGCTTCCAGTGTATCTATTTATTCAAAATACTTCACTCTACTGAAAAATATTACTATTTCAATAAACTTTATTGCAGCAATCTTGAAAACGACATCCCAAAATGGACGTTGCTGGCGCAAGAATTTACATTATTGACAACGTTTATGATTTATATTGAAGTAAACGAAGGTCGTAAATGCATACTTTTAAAAATAACGCGTTTGCTTTTCAAAATAAATGTGTATAATTTTATAAAAACACTTAATTTTTGCGCCAAAGACGAAAGAAAGCAGATTCAATGATAAAAAACAGTAAATGTTGACATTTTCGAGGTCGGGATCGTCGAAAATTTGTAAAAATTCTAATAAGGACCCCTCCGAAACAGCGACCCTATTCTCGGGAACCGTGAAGGGTCGTTAAATCGGGAGTTGACTGTATTTAACACTACTCAATTATGTATTTGAACAAAAGGCAATTACAGTATATTGAAAATGTGAGGTGCAGATCTTACATGGGGGGCAGGTAGTACGTGGGAAGTTACGATACTTCCGAGATGTGCTGGCACCATTTACCTACATTCATGTACATATTAACTACAGTGGAGCTTCATTAGTTTAAAACATAAGAGACATAAATTTTTGCAGTTTGTAATAATGAGGTTTGTAACTCTAAAATGTCTAGTTTATTTTATGCTCTTTCTCACAAAAATACGAATATCCTTTTTACTACCATAACCTCTTTTTATGAGCAGTCTTGACATTACATTGTTTTATGTATGAAGAAAATCTTTGTTGAATATTTATCAACCATTTCCAAGTGGGTAGAAAACCATTTTATATTGAAGAGAACTCGGTATAATCCAGGTTTGTTTGAACAAGGTTCCACTGTAATGGAAAGCAGCTATCCGAATTACCTACACTTCCCTTCTCCATCAGAGAAGGCATCATCAGTGTCGAAGGGAATGTTTCAATGGTCTCATCTCACTGCAATACATTTCATTACTGCAATTAATAAACTGACAATCTTTAAAATGTTATGAAAATAATTAAACGTCTGGTAGCGATGGAGTTCAGAATACCTCCATAACTTACATCAGAGAACCAAATGGAGTGCTGTGGTTCCCAATCTGAAAATTGACACTTTGGTGTCAGTGAGCGATTGTAACCTACCTCCTTTAAGGTGGAAGGTAGCCAGGGTGACAAAGCTCTACCCAGGTAAAGACGGTGTTGTTGGAGTGGTCTCATTAAGAACTCCCTATGGTGAACTTGTAAGACCTGTTACAAAGTTGTCTCCCCTACCTGTTCATGATGACTCTAGAATTGTTAAGACTTTTGTCATGAACCTTTGTTCTGGTTAAAGGATTGTTTACTTTGGTTTTTTTTCTTTCCCTTTTTTTGTGGTATTGTGTTGTATATTTTGAAAGACCCTCATTGTTCTTTAGGCATATGTTTGTTGGAAAATGTACTATTTTCCGGTGGACGGTATGTTGGGGATATTTGTAGGTTACAAACATTTTTTTTTGTATTTTCTTCATTGGCAGGTAAATTTCATTGTGTTAAGTTGGTAGACGAGTAGTAGTCAAAATAGCGTTGTGACAATAAAATGCAATTTTCGTGATGAGTCTCAATCCGGGAGTTGGTGTTTTATTTGTGCTATCCTTCACTTCAAAAGAATAAAACAATACCCATTAACATTTCTAACATACCTTACCTAAAACCAAAGATAGTAACATCTTCACAGATATGAACAACAAACGTGAAACGTGGTGAAATTTCAGTAATGATGACTGAAAATTGTAGTGTGTGTTCCTATATTCATTCTACGTACTATCCAAAGGAAGAAAAATGGTGCTATATTGCCATATTTACACTTCAAGTTGATGTGAAAACGCTTTCAGCTGGTAAGCTCCCGAAGTCGTTTATAGGTAGCGAGTAGTTGGCAATCTGCCATGTGAACGTCTGCTAACAGCGCTTTCGAAAGCGGTTTATAGGTACAGACCTAAAAGGTATGTGGTCGGAGGACTGATTTGAGAGACATTATTAAGTATACACTATAGTAGTAAAATATGCTTTTAGGGAGATAACCTGTATATAATATCTAATGTAACTGAAAGAAGTACAAGTACTTACAGTTGATACTTGTAAATAGGTACACACACACACGAAGGGACGACACACATTTTTGCGCAGAAGTGCGGTCGCGACGTTTCGCCAGTATTAAACTGGCTTCCTCGGGCAGATAGACATGGCACACTGCAATCCAGCAGCAGTGTGTGTTCTGTTACCTGTAAGCCTAGCGGCCGGAAGGCGAACTAAGCACGGCAGGAATTTCAAACATAAGGCAGTAATGTAGGTCTGGTTGTGATGGCTTGCAATGAATTGAGGGGAGGAAAAGTGAGTTATCTGATATTGAATTATGGAGGTTGTCTTGATTTCATGATATATTGGTGGGCCAGTTCGCAGCATCTGAGTTCTGAACTACTGCAAGAAGATGGCAACGATTTCAAAATTCTGGTGCTGTAGAAGGAATCAAAGTCTTTGTTGTGGGAAACTGAATGAGTTGCGACTGGCTTTTCTTATGGTGTGAATCGCGAGTGTTCTATACTTAATATAGAGTGTTTTTATAGTGTTGTAATTAAATTAAGAACTTTTCATTAACTTCAATTATTTAATTATCTAAGCCCTCCATCCCAATCTAAAATGGCTGCGCCCAGGACAGCAAAATTGTTAAATATGCGGCTTTTTTATATATATATAAAAAAACAGTGAAGCAGACTTGCGGTGTGCCTTGTGACCTTATCAAGTGATTTGTGGTTATCTCTGCATCATATTGTCTACACCCTTAACGTTCTCACTACCAGCCACTACCACGTGACGTAACGCTTGCCACCTCACAACCATCATACTTCCTGCAACTGCATTGCTTCTCCATTCTCTTGCTGGAAAACCTGTCCAGCACTTATGTAATTGTTCAAGATCACTGTTCCTTGAACTGCGTGTTTCATAATTTATACTACTTGCATTTCTGTTTTGATTTATAGACGACTACTTTGGATGCTGAAACTGTATTTCACAGTGCTCCCATTATTTTAATTGGACTTTTGACACTACTTTGTGGTACCATTTATTAATGACCTATGCCACACTTTTAGACTGATTTATTTAGCAGGACAGACAAAACGTACTTCTCAGGGCAATATCAACTCACATATGTGTATTTGTACCTAGTCTGTTTTGAGTGTTTCTTTTGCTTTGCTGATTTAATGAATCATCTGAAACAAAATTACCACAAAGACTACACTCACGGGTCTGTATCCACAAACCTAATGTAAGCACTAGACCTCCGATTTTACGAATAGTATTCACGGATCCTCTTATCACATTTGCAAAATCGCTACCTCTATAAATAGTTAGCAACCTACCGTATTTGCCGGCATATAAGACGACAATTCTTACATATTTTTGGCCCTCAAAAATTGCTACTTGTCTTATATGAGGGTGCAAAAATTTTTGGTAGCCAAAAATCATTTGAAAGCTAAGCTGCAAGCTGTGGAGTTGTATGAAGTTTCAAGGAATTGGGTTTTTCGTCAGAAATGAAAACGAGTGCCCCGTTTATTTTAATAAAATTTACGGTACAAAATTTTGATGAGCGTCATTCATAATAAAGGACACTTCCTCGCAGCGAAGCGGCGATTGATGCGAGCGCGTGCCGAGATACTTTGTCTCGCCAGCCTACAACTCTCGGGCGGAGAAAACTAGGATCTAGGTCCGCATGCTATCATCCTTTATCTCGCAAGCACAAGACTCTCGGGCGGGAAAAACGAGGATCTAGGTACCGTACCACACATTCATGTGTCTACTGTCTAGTGCTAGGCTGGCAGACAACAGCGCACAGGAATGTGATGACCTTGCAAGCAGCTGTTGTTGCCCGGCGTTGCCAAGTAGTGCGCGGCGTGCCTCTGTCCGGCGTTGCCAAGTCGTGCACACCTGCCGGCAAATGGAGATATCGGCGGCCGCTGCTGTGCATTTCCTTGGCTCTTGGGTGCGCGGAGAGCAGTAGTAGCCGATGTTATTCGTTTGTGTGTCTACTATGATGTTTATATGCCGGTAATAAATGCATTGAAAATATTTAAACTAAATTTTTAATGTTTCTGGCAAAGAAAAAAAATATTTTCCTGTCGGCAAATTCAAAATTAGTAACTTACTTTTTATCAAGATTTTGTACCTTCAAAATCATGACTCGTCTTATATGCGGGGTCGTCCTATATGCCGACAAATACGGTATTACCTAGGAGGCCATACTACATTTAAATGAGCATATGCACATGTGCTGTCTGTAGTACAGTCACCATTTAGATCCTAATACGTCGTAGTTGCAAAGACAGAAGGCCGGCCGGCTTGGCACACGTGGCGGCGCATGGTTTTTAAGCTGGTACTGCCACAGTTTTAAACTGATTTTCACTATTTTGGTTTTATTTTTAATATTGTATCTTACCAAATAATAACTGCAACTCTACAATTCATATTTCAGTGCAGTGAATTAGATAATATATTTTTCAATCATTGTCAATGTAATTCCTTACAATATTTTTTTGTCATAGACTTTTTATTTTTTGAGGGTTCCTGAGAGCGTATTCGTAAAATAGCTACCTTCGTAAAATCCATGGTTCGTAAAATTGGGCGTCTAGTGTATATAACGAAGGGCTGCACCTACTATGGCCTTGCTCTACGGCAAGACATTAGTTTGATGCATCTAAATTGCAAAAAAGGATCAGCTTACTACAATAACGTACATGTGGCACTGATAAAAATTTTCACACATCAATAACAACTTATTAATAGCGATAGCTCTTTGACAATTCAAACAATGTTCTGCAAGCAGCTGGACAATATACATACTCACCTCCAGCATCTCCTGCAATGTGAGCGTTGGTATTTTGCACGTTATCTTGAAACTTCCATCCATACACGCTGAGTGAGAAACATGGCACTCACCAATATTATCTCCTGAAACACAAACGTTGCTTTCATGAGATACTATGAGGGCCACATTTACTGTACATACGTAGTATGTTGTTCCTCAGAACAGCTGAATCACTATAAACCAATGTTATTGCAACATACCAACAAACATATTTTTAATAACCTTACTTCCAAAGTAACATGTCCTGACGTGAGAATACAAAATTTCATATCTTGTGATAATTTTGACATGTTAAAAATGTGGAAGTCAGATTTAAAGAAATACTGATTCAAATTAAGACCTTTTTGGTCATTATGACATTTAATTCCAGAATATATTCTTAGGAACTACAAAAATTAATTAAATTTTTTCATCACAAAACACTTGTAGCGTGCTCTAAAACTTCCTTACTGCTACACAAACAACTTGTAAAGTGCAGCCAATATTCACCTTCATGGTTACAGAAGCCATCGGAACATGCAACTTCTGAACCTTCCCTGGAGCTCGTCAAGCTGGACAGTCCAGACTGCGTGTCACAACTGCCGTTAGTATTTTCAGACGAGTAGCCATAGTCTTGCGAGTGGTCGCTCGAGCACCAGCTACCGTTCTTCTTCCCTCCTCGGCCAGCTGTTTTTAGCACCTTTGCCTGGTCACCAATACACGTGCAGCACAGCGTCTCGACAGAACAGTCCGAGGCATCTACGAGACAGCGGTCTTCATCCCCGACTGGGATCACACCCCTGCCCACATTCTTCCCCTCCACACACAAAGCCTTGCTGCCCCGTTTATCCTCACAAACTGCAGCCCGCCTCTCTGAAGAGCTTCCATTGTCCCCACGCTGCAGGCAGTCTTGACAGTTACATAAGACTGCTGCCTTTGATTTTCTGTCCAGCACCTGCAGCTGTAAACAATACATTAAAATATTAGTGATAACTGTAACGTGCTCTCAGTCTGTATAAAAACACATAGCAACATTCACTTAGCTGACATAACCAATAATGAATTTAAAAGCAGCCAATGGCAAATACTAAATCCATGATAACAAAAAGCAACAGGATCAAAAACGAAAGCTAGAACCCCAATTTAACAAAATGTCTCGGGACCTGAAAATGTTTACTCTAAACCAATGTTTCGTTAAATCCAACTGTATAATTTTTTACTCCCAAAAAAAAAAAATTCATCCTTGGGCATGGTTTATCACAAATGGAGGTAATTTTAAGAAAGTATGATAGCCTACAACAATAACATACCACAGTTACTATCAATAGGTAAGCCACGGCCTTGAAAGAAATACATTCAGTGAAAAAAAAATTTTAAACTGCCAGTGTAACACTCGACGAGTGCGCCCCAGTGAGTTAGGCCGCCTGCTTATGCGCATCAACACGCGAGAAGCGATGATAAACACTGCAGAGTAGTCTACAGGATGGCTAGCAAAACCTGTACAAAAATTCCCTGACTTTTCCAGGTCAGCTGCTCGTATTTCCCTGACCAACAAAATATCAACAAAATTAACCAGGTTGCATAACCTCGTCAAAAATTTTTTGTGTAAATATTAAGAATCTTTACTCATAGTGTACCGGCCAAACTATTGATTTTAGACATATAGTTAATTTATGAAAAATGTTTTTATGGACGTTATAAGTAGTGCTACGTAAAAAAACCTTTTTGTTAGGTTAGGTTAAGTTAGGTCAGGTAACAACATTTCCATGTAGGCCTGTAACTACAAATAGTAGTTACAGTTAGGTGCTTCATACCTTCTTCCATATACGTATTACTAATAAACGCCATGCAAAAATTACGCTAGTAGTAATTATGAACAGTTTGTTTATATCATATAAAAATATTATTATTGTATGTATGCTTCACAACAAGAGAAAATAATTTTTCTTTTAAGTTCGTGACGGTATAAACAACTGCACAATGCATATTTCCAACTTCAAAAGTTTGTCGCATCACACGGTAGTTATATACGCCATATTCATTACAACAGCTGGAAAATATTTTTTGTTTCAAAGTTAAAAATTCAGCTTCCAATAACACAAAAAAGTGCTGACTTGGATAAGAAACAACACACTTGTCGCTTAAAAACTCCTAACAACACGCACATTGCCATCTTGTAACAGCCCATATAAGAAAACCACAGATTGGCTGTTAGCCATAAAATACACCAATAAGAAACCGGGAACAAAATATATACCGAATTTTGTTATTGGTTCCTGAAGAGTTCATTGTGACCAACTGCTGAATCCACAGTAAAAACTGATTTTACGAATGTATATGCACAATATCAGAGAGAAACAACACTGTAAAACACGTTTCATGTTGGTACACTTGCGCATAACATACTTGTCCGCTATTAATTTGTAAATAATGGCAGAAATGTGCACATAACATTGTCGAAATCCATAAAATTTTCTTGTCATCTGTAAAACCGTAAAATGTATGTACTTTCCGTACATTTTACGGACAATCCGTAAAAGTTGGCAGGTATGAGTTGTCTAAAAGAAGACGTGTAATACCTGGTCATTACACCATCACTCTTTGAATCCCAAAAACATACTGTAATGAGCACCTGTTGTTTTTGAGAAACTTTGTTCAATGATTCGTCGAAACAAACTACAACTTTCTTCCCTTCTAGCAATGAACTTATTTTCATCCATGAAATATGACGCCAAGACCAAATGTGATGTAAAAAGTAAAAACCTATCTTATCTCGCTGTAACTTAAGTTTCTTTGCTGTGACACTAATCTGGAAACATTGTTGTTTTACATGGTACAGATTTGAAAAGAGCATCTAGACCTACTTTCACAGTTTAAACTCCCAGCCTACTTAGGACTTTCTGCCTTCAATGTGGCACGTAACGGAACGCCGGCCCATGTTGCTCAAAGAAAAATTAACATTGCACCTTGCAAAGTTATCACCATGATCTTCGCAATCCATTTAATAGTAGTAGGATCGGTTAACCAATACAGTCTGATTCTTCCTGTCATGACGGTTTTCCCTAAATTAATTATGTTGTGGAAATAACACTCATTGAACGTACATTTCCAGATATTTTTAATGCACTTAATCATTTTCATAAACACACACGAGATCACGTTATGCTGTAATTTTTTAACACACCTTTGTCACTGCACGAGCCAAAAAGTTCATTACGCGGTACGGTAGGTAAAATACAATTTAAATGTAAATCCACAGACTTAAGATATAATCAGAAGATATTAATACTCGCACGAACCATAGAAAAAATATTTGCGCCATGCCAAGTAAACAATAAACAACCGACAACAATTAACGAACGTATCAGCATATCGCATGGTAAAAACAAAAGTGAACTGAGAATCGTATGTTGCCAAGTCCACGCTTTCAATTTCTACTACAAACTCTTGGGGAAAAACACAACTGTTTAAAACCCACTTTATTAACTAAAAATTCATTAAAATGTACGGAATTTTGCAAAATGTATGCAAGAAACACGAGAGAGTAATTTTTTAGCACTGTGGAAACTTGAAAACATCACAACACATTGTCAGGGAAACCATTGGTCTGGCAACACTGGCGGGAACCACTAAAGATTCTGGTACAAAATGCCAAAAAAATCGTATTTGAGACGAAAAACTGGTACCACGCGTTAAATCCATTGTTCCATACAACTACAATATCGGT
The DNA here is from genome assembly GCA_003012365.1 of Medauroidea extradentata. Lineage (NCBI taxonomy): Eukaryota > Metazoa > Arthropoda > Insecta > Phasmatodea > Phasmatidae > Medauroidea > Medauroidea extradentata. Next base: position 6,339 of record PNEQ01028843.1, on the reverse strand, counting down.
ACGAAAAGATATCATGGAACTAGAAAATTGGTATATATATGTACCAATAAAATGGTACGTACGTTGTGTTCGCAGAAATGTTCATTTACCAAATTTTGAAATTCCAGTTTTTTTTGGAGAATTCCCTGACTTCTTCAGACGTCTTAAATTCCTTGACTTTTCCCGGTTTTTACCCAGTTGCTCGCCACCCTGAGTCGCTCTTTCCGTTACTCTCCCGCTCCTCCAAAACAATTTAGGAAATTTCCATTTTAAAAAATGCAATGGAAACTAAAGTAAACGTTCGCGTGATGATGGTAAAATAATAAATACCGCAGCGGCGGCCATTGTAACTTACAGGCCGCCGCGCCCGTCAAACGAACTGTTTGCTGCTCGCCAAAAATACTTTGCACTAGAGCGTTTTTTAGCATCTGCGAAAAATATTATTTACGTTAACAAATTTGTTGTAAAAGTCTGCATAAATAATATAATAACGTATTTCTTTCTATAGATACGCTGGTTTTATCAAGGGACATGATAGAAAATAATCACGCTAGACATCACTGCATTCTATCGGCAAAAGAATTAACCGGTAAAGCACGTTGCACGGTAGCACATTCTGGTGGAGACACAAATTACTATCTGTGAATTAGTACCCGCGCTGTCTGCTGACGCGCTGTGTGGACTTGGTTTCTAGATGATTGTTCACTCGCCAGCTGCCAGGATGAGGATCTAGGCGTGCATTTGTTACGCAACACAGCGTCGTTCGCTCAGCCATCTTTGCTCGGCGCGCACGCTCAGTTTAAAACCACGAATTTTAACTTTTTTTTTTGTTTCTTGATGGATGGTTTAACACTATCTACGAAGGAAAATGAATATACTGCGGCCAGTAAACGTATTATAATAGACTTACACTACACTTTATATTTTATTTTATCAAGGTTACTTAGATATTCAATAAATTTTTAGTTATTCTTTGATAGTTCATAAAAATACTTTAGTTAAATCGCTGTTTTCGTTATTCCCGAGTTCGTTAAATCGGGGCTCTACTGTAATTGCTTTTGTGTACAAATATAAAACTTATCTCAAATAGGAATGAAGTGATACCCTGAAAGGCAACCTTCTTTTTAAACAAAATAAATCCAGACACATAGCATGCTTAATTTTAAGTTCATTTTATTCAGTAATTTTTTGTGAGAAAATTAGTTAAGGTCACACTCTTTTAAATAAATAAACAACACCTGTCAGTCAAAAAAGTGCAGGAGTAAGCAACAGGAATAAATTGAAAGTAAAAACTTTGTGGCTTATAAAAAGTTATCTTAACCTAATTCAATGTCCAAAAAGCCAAGTACAGAAGTTGCCACAAACAATAACAGACTGTAAAAGGACTTCGAAAAGGAAGAGGAGTAATGATGGAGGAACCTGGCGAGGAGAACATTCTGTCTCTGCCTCCCGCTCTCGACACCCACCAGTTTACGACTAAAATTCAGCCTTCTCCCCCCTTCTCGTCAATGCCTTTTTTCCACCAATTTTTTTCTATTTTTCTTGTATAGCAGCACCCTTGAATTTTCGACAGTTGTTTTGGAATAACTGTGCGCACTATACACAAGTAAATATGGTAGTATGCATTTTTTAAATTTTTTTTGTTACGTTGTGCTTTATATTATTCACACATTTCAGGAATTTTTGCACCTATATTAGTGACCTTTATGCACCATTTTCTGAGGTCTCTACTCATGTATGTAAAATAGCCCGTGGTTTCTAGGGGAAAACATATTTTTTTGGAAACTCGAGTTTGGTAAAAAAAAAGTAACACAATCACAACCTCAAGTCTGGTTAACTTAGGGTTTGTTCTATTCAGCGACGTGAGGACCCTTACCACGCCTCAAGCCCTTGAAAAGTGCATCGTGGAAGAGACGTCACACGTGTTGCTGTTCGAATTCACAGCAAGTGCTTAGCACCCTAGAACGTCCCCTTGCCCTAAGGGAATGAGTCACTTACTCTTCTCGAGCCCTAGATCTGAATTCACAAAATGCAGCCTACTTCATGAGGGGAACAACGGATTAGGGCTCCAGGGCTAGTGATCAAGGGCACGTTGCACAGAAATCTTACCCAGCCTTAATCTTCAATCAATCAACATCTTCTGGTAGATCGTGTTACGCGGGTTTATATTGTAACTGCGAAAATAATTCACCAAACAGCTGCTAAAATATTGGAACATGAAATAAATATGCACATACGTCTTTACAATCTGCACATTTTCTGTAGACGGTGGTAAACGAAATGGCTTGTAATCTAGGACGTGTTCTATTTCTTATGCACACGCGCATGTACGGTTTATTTCATTGCGTGCACAAACGCAAGTGAACGTAGCGTGTTGCTCTGAAACTCTATGTAGGCTCTTTCTATCGCGATGACCAACATGGCGTCATATTTGGGAACGTGCCTAGGTTTGTTGTTATCTTTACAGACGTTTATCAATTTGTAATTGAAGATTAGACCTGTCGATAAAAGAAAGCACGTGTTAAATAATGAGTGATCAAGTTATAAGAATACAGTGTTGTTACTACGGGTACTGGATTTTTGGAGACATTCATAATTACGAGTGTTTTGTAGCAAACCGTCAGTTTGTATATGCAGTTTTTTTTTACAAAAAATGTTCAGTAATTACGAGTGTTACTGTCAGTAGCACTTTCGTAGAAACGAGAGATTCACAAGCATCAACTTACTGTGCAAATTTTTTTTAGGTATAAGTAACCATAACAAACACAAGTGAACTTGAGAATCACTATAGGCGTATTGTGCTAAGCGTGATGTACGACAACGGTGGAAATTCAGTTGCATCTGGCAACGTTGTCGTGACTTTCTCGGCCTCGATTGTTGTGGAACCATGTTGGTAGTGCACGAAAAGAAATGGGGCCCATTGAGTGCATGCGCAACATTGCTTGCATGCATCTTGTTTTTGTTGTGATAATGAACTGCACTGCAGAATCAGTTTCAAACTCACTTTAATTTTTTTATATTGTGTATGTTATACTGCAAGAAGTTAAGACGTTTCATTAATGAAACTAAACCTGCTGGAGTTGTTTCTTGAACACGTTAGGTTTGATCGATCACTGCAACACATGCAAGCAAACTTCATTTGGATCATGTTTTGAACCCCTGGATTTGAAGTTTTACACTACCTAGCGTAACCGGAGTAAGTTCATAAACACCTTGTGTAGTTTTTTATACTTGCGTGTTTTGATTTCTTAACGATAGGTTTTCATTTTGGCAAAATTTATGTAGGAATGGATAAACAAACTGTACTCAGTTGGGATCATGTACCAAAATCCTAATTGTTTTTGCTTCAAATACTTCACAAAATATCGCCAGAGTGGGTAACATGGAACAGCCACCCACCTTACAGTGAAATCCCGTTACTACGAGAGTTCGTAACAGCATAAAAAATTGTCGTAGTTACGAGGTGTCGTAAGAACTGAATGTTTATGTAAACAAACCATTTTCTAGGTTATTGACGTATAAGGGATAGGAATAATAACAGTACAGTTTACCTTGGCTAGTATCTCTGCTATTATTAATTAAGACTGCCAAAAACGATAGGCATGTGTTTATTATGCATAACATTAAATAATTTTATTTAATTCACGATTTTCATTAGCTTTTATTACCAATTTCACTCGCTACAGCACGGCAAAATGTAACGTAAACAATACAAAAATAGACGTGTAGCGAGGCAGGGAGGCGGCAATTAAAACGAACAGCACTGCCAGCTGACTTGTGATTGGCTGGAACGAAAAATGCTGCACCAGTAAGATCTTATGAATGCACTAGCAAAAGACGCGCGGCTGTTTTTAGTACGAGTACAGTTTATTTATCCATTCAAACATAAATTTTGCTAAAATAAAAACCTATCATTAAGAATAGCATAACACGTAACGTATAAAAACACGACACAAGAAATTTATGAACTTACTCTGGTTCAAAAAGTGATCCAAATGAGTTTCCTTTTCATGCGTTGCCATGATGGGTAAATCTTAACGTGTTCTACAAATAACTACGGTAGGTTAAAAGTTACGTAAACATAACTTTTTAAATTAACTTCTTGCAGTATAACACACACAACGAAAAAAAATTAGTGAGTTTGAAACTGATTCTGCAATGCCCTTCGTTATAATAAAACCAATGTGACGCAAGCGAAGCTGTGTATTCCGTCTACGTGACACATTCGCTTTCATGCTGTACCAAGATGGCGTCAACAATAATCGAGGTCGAGCAAGTCACGGCAGCATTGCCAGATGCAGCTGCATTTACACAGTTGCCATAACTAGCGTATTTCACTCTGCCATGCTGAACGTTGATGGTTGTTGCTTGTGAATCTCTCGTATCTACGAACGTGCTCATGACGATACCACTCGTAAATACCGAACATTTATATATTAAACTGCATACACAAACTGACAGTGCATTACAAAACAATCGTAATTACAAACGTCTCGTAATATCCCATACTCGTAGTAATGGGATTTCACTGTACGTTTGTCCAAACATGACATCTTATTGGTGGAGCGGTGTTCGTTTCAGCCAATCTGTTTCGGACTTGTACATATTGTATATAGGGCCTATATATATATATATTTCATAAATGTGTGAAGATTGTGTCGTGCAAGACTGTGATTAGTGTTACCTGGACACACGTGCCCAGTTTGAATTTCCCGCTCTCGGGTGGCTATATTGGACATACATTTTGGTGTGAGTTGGCATCCTTGTCATTGCCAACTCTTAGGTTGGTGTCCCTGTTCCAGCTACAAGAGGACAGTCTACAACTCAACATGGCGGTGAGTGGTCGTGTCGGTGGACTCGTTCGCCAAATATTGTTAAATCGTTAAGTAAATGTTACATCCATTTAGTTTACAGTCCTCTGTCTCGTTCAAGTAACATTTTTTGGTCCTCCGGGCCGGATCTTTCCGGAATTTTTCATATTTGTCTTCGTCGGAACGAAAACGTGTGTCGTGCCACGCGGTGTGCGAAGCTTTTGTTCGTTCGTTTTCACGTTTTGGCAGTCGGCACACTCGATGCACTGCATTTTGTCGTTGATTCACACCAAGTGATATTTTGCTCTATGAACTTGTGCGTTGATTATGTGTGGTTTGTCAATCCAAGCTTGACATTACGTATTTTACGAGGCGTGTCCACTGTGTTTGGGTGTGCGCATCACATAATATTTTCCCGTCCATGTGAAGAATGAAGCAGGAATCGTCGCTGCAGATATCGTCACGTGCCTGTGCTGCTACACCTGCATTGCTAAGGGAAATGTTGTAAATTAATTGTTGGAATTTTGTCGTATTTCGTTGAGAAGGGTTTGTTGGTTCAGTTGTGTTTGAGGTTATGTGAATCGGAGGCACGTAGTTCTTCTCATATTGCCAGTTTCGAGTTTGTTGAATTTTGTGGACGTGTTAATTCACAAACTTAAATTAAGGTTTTTTGTCATAGGGGTTCTTAAACATTCTAATTTGCTATGGCCAATGCTCGTTTCCGTTCAGCGCAAGTTCGCTTTCGCTTAACAGAATCCCGTATCAAACGTGCCTACGACTTGGCGCAAGAGGTTCTTGTAGACGTTTCAAAAAAACCCTTGTTTTCGGCCACAGTGAGGGATATTTCTACCTTGCGTGACCATTTTGACGCTGATTATGTGGCTATCGAGGCGGCAGCTGCAGCCGATTTTGATTTCGATGAACATGCAGCACGCATGGCTGATTTCGAGAAGTTTTTCGCCATATGGCCATAGTAGATTCCTTTGTTGAGGAGAAGGTGAACGAATGTTCAGCAAGTGTAAACATGCAAACTAGATCTCGTGTCGCTCAGCCAAAGATCACACTTCCAATATTTGATGGTGATCCACAACAGTGGACCAATTTCTCAAACTTGTTCTCAACCTTGATTAAGAACAACAGGGATATTTCACCAGTAGAGCGGCTTGCATATTTAAGGACCTCTCTTCGAGGTGAGGCGTTGGGTTTGGTACAGACTCTGCCCATGTCTGAGTCGAATTTTAATGTGGCATGGGATCTATTAATAGCTCGATACGAGAACAAACGCCTCATTGTGGGTATGCATGTTGATGCACTTCTTCAGGCACCATTTGCCACCATTGACTGTCCCAAATCATTGCGACAGTTGCTGTCCGTGATCACAGAGAATGTTGCTGCCCTAAAGGCTCTTGAGGTCCCAGTTGACCAGTGGAATCTAATTTTGTTGCCTATTGTGTGCAAGCGCCTTGACACTAGTTTGCGGACTAAATGGGAGCTAACACTTACTGATGAACTCCCCACACTTGATGAGTTTGTGGCATTTCTGGGTAAA
>PNEQ01028841.1:0-52461 GCA_003012365.1 Medauroidea extradentata | reverse complement strand
GGGGGGGGACAGTGTTATAATATAAAAATTGGTAACACGTCATAGCTCGTTTCAGTCTTTCTGTGACATTGTCTTCGATTGTACTGGCCATCACCGAGTTTTTATCAGCTTTTCGTCTACTATAATTCTACAAGTTCTAATAAGGTAGGTGATTTATGTATATTTTGTTCATCCTACTATACCGTATGTTTGCTTAATGACGAGTGGTAGGCTCGTGGCGTACACCAGTGAGCTCTGTGCTGGCTTACGTCCTTGACTAGAACTGCAGTGCATGCATGGTTGTAACATTACTCGTACGTGACGATAGCGCTCCAGCTGTGTGTCTCCGACGTCTAGCTTCTATCGCACTGGCTCTGTACACAGGTCGTGGTCGCTAAACGTAATATAAAATATACTTCCCCTGTGTATTTGTAGTAGGACGTGTTTTTTGTTAATTTCTTTTTTAATTTTTGGCAATTTCTTTTTTTACACTTTATTTAATGAAGTAATTTCACGATGTTAGTATTTTATTATTTTACATGTAACATGTGAATTTTTTGTATGTGCAATTATTTCACGTATATATTCAGCACAATGAATAACATTTAATCTGTCCGTATTGCTCGCGTTTTAGGGACATGTGTTTTCACATTAATTTATGCTCTGGTATATTGTAATGATAACATAATGTCGCGCGCACTATACCCCCGGGATTCGAACCCGGAGCTTTCTGCATAGAGAACACACGTCCTAACCAACTGAGCCACGGGGACCGGTACAGAATGCGTGTATTTAATATAGTTTATGACGGTGCTAGGTATAACTTCAGACTTATATGATATAGCAGCAGCAATTGTCTGAAAATACAGTATATTAATTTAAAATAGTAACATATATTCTCGATCAATAACACGTCTGCTGTTTAAAATAACATTTCTAATTAATATTTGTCTTATAAACTAGCTTTGCTTCGCGAGGGTATATGTTAAATATTTGTAGTAATTTTTCAACATACCTTTAGCCATACTAAATATCAGTCGATATGTTTTATAGGCTCCAGTTTCTCTGCGAAGAGCATCATTCTCGGCAGCTCCGTAGAGTGAAAACCGTTGAGTCCACTTGTGTGCGCTAGCATCGTGGTGTACCTACGTCTTGCAGTGCCTGGCTTATTCCGTATTCTTTACAGGTAAATAAAATAAATAGCTACTTAAAACTCCTTGGTTTGTCTCTGTTTCCTGCGCTTTTCATGCAGAGAGCTTAACAAACATAATTACTGTTCCAGTCTGTACACGTGGAGACCCCTGTGGATCGTTGAGGTGTTGAGGCGACATCAATTCACCGCTACTTTTTCACCTCTGTTTTTTCGGTAAGTTATTTAAATAATTTACTTTTTACCTTAGCCTAGTAGAACAATCGTATATTATTTTCCCATTTTGAATAAAGTGGCTTTAGCGCTTGTTACCGTACACTATGTGTTGTACAAGTACAATTTAAACTATAAATTTATTTAATGTATATAATTACATTAAATAAATTTACTTTAACCGATTGGGTTTTTTCTTATTGATTTAATGTGGTCATCAATTTTTTTTTAATTAGTGTAGGATGTTTTGCGAAATATAGGTGTATCTGTAAAGTGTAGAGGGTTTTCTCGTGCTCCTCCGATGTTACTTGTTTTTTCATTCCCTTAATATCATCTCTCACATTATCCTCTCCTTCCACATTACTGAGCTGACGACTAGTAGTAATATTAATCACATTATGTGGTGTTGCAGGTTTCATCTCGAGAGGTGTGTGAAACAATGGCTGGCGAACGGGTGCCTTCTTTACCGTTCAACGCCGCTGTCGCTTCCTCCTCAATGAACTCTGGGGTAAGAATGTCTTCTCCTACTGGGCACCAGTGTTGTTTCTGCAACCTTTCGTTCACACTGCTTCCTAACGGTTATCGGCACGAACGTATGTGCATTCGTAATCCGGATAAGGCAGAAGCGGTGATATGCGAGAAATGCGGTGCACGAATCAGTAGGAAAGACAACGTAGACAAGCATCTTAGTAGGTGAACAGGCAGTGTTCAGCAGTCAGCAACTACGAACTGTAGTTACTGTAATAGGCCTTACACACAACTAAGTCATGCGAGAAGGCACGAAGGTAGTTGTCACTTTAATCCGGCGAAACAGGTCCCCACATGCACTAAATGTAACAAAGGGTTCTCTAGAGCAGATGCACTTAAGGAGCATGCTGCGAAGTGTAACGGACCCACACAGCCTCCAGCCAAGCGCCCGCGACTTGACTTACCAACCATCACTACTCGCCAACTTAAAGTCCCTGTTACGACCCCGCCTCGTTCACGTTTAGTTGTCGGGTCAGGTGACGTAAATGGTTACGGGTTCAGGGAGGCAGAAACTGCGTTCAGGGCCAACCTTAAAACATATGTATCTGCAAATACTGACGAGACAGCAAAAGATATTTGCACGTACTTGTCAGACGTAGAGCAGAACATAGTCGATCAGTTGACTCAAGAAGTGCAGAAACATGGGGCTATTAAATTCAATATGTGGTTGGAATGCGACTATCGCAAACCAGCACCATTTGATGAGGGCGTTGACAAAAAAGCCTTTAAAACAGAGAACGTGCCAATATACGAGATTAGCGATATTGAGGGTACCGTGCGGTCTGGCGTTGATAAAATATGTCGTGAGGAAGCCTTATACAAGGAAAAAGGGTCCGGATGGACATTGTCGGCTGTAAATCACCTACAGCTCCGTGTCAATAAGCTCCGTGTCTCATCCTACATTGACTTGCCGGTCAGCATCGCGAACAAGCATGCTGTTATCAACCCACACAATGTTGATGATCAAATGTGTTTCAAGTGGGCTGTATTGGCAAGATATGTTGAAGGAGCACACCCCGAACGAGTCGGTAATAGATACCACGACCTCGAAACTAACTTTAATTTCTCAGGAATCGAGTTTCCAACACCCCTGAGACATATAAAGGTATTTGAGAGGAACAATCCCGAGGTATCAGTAAATGTGTACTCGCTATGTGCAGATAAGATCGTACCTGTACGTGTGAGTAAGGAGGAGAAGGAAACTCACTTTGACCTACTTCTCCTGACTACGGAGGACAATGCACATTACTGCTACATAAAGAACTTTGAGCGACTGGTGCGCTCCCAGCTGACGACTCATACGGAGAAAATACATATATGTAAACGGTGCTTTACATACTTCGACGAACGACCCCACGTATCTGGGTTGGCCGGGCTTCAGTGTCTGGAGCAGCATAAACAGTACTGCTATACGCACGCACCCACACGTGTCGAGATGTCACAGCCAGGGCCCGATGGTCGACCGCCGGTACTCGAATTTCAAAACTACCACTATGCCGACAAGCTGCCAATAGTTGTGTATGCTGACTTTGAAGCCGTTTTAAAGCCTGTACATACCTGCGAACCTAACCCTAGCATGTCTTACACCTACGCCTACCAGAAGCACGAGGCATATAGTTTTTGTATATATGTTAGGATCGACAATACTGTAGTACCGGCGAATTTGACTACAGTGTTGCCTGAAGAGCCGATACTATACAGGGGCCATGATGCGGAGGAAAAGTTCATGGAGGCAATAGTGGATATTGGCCATAAGGTGAAAGATATATATGCCATATCCAAGAAGATGCTGCCACTAACATCGGTTGAAAAAGCCAGTTTTAAACATGCGTCTTCGTGCATTTACTGTAACTGTGCGTTCACTGCAGTCAACTATAAGGTGAAGGACCACAACCATTTCACTGGTCATTACATAGGGGCTGCATGTAATGGATGCAATCTGCTGCGACGACGCCCAAAGAAGCTAGTGGTATTTTTTCACAACCTGGGGTATGATGAGAGCTTTATCGTACAGCAGCTGGGATACGACAGTAAAGATATTTTCATCATTCCCCACACGAGTGAGAAAATGATCACGATTTCAAAACAGCTTGGTGATCGTTTTTCCGTACAGTTTGTGGACACGTTTAGGTTTATGGCACGAAGTCTCGCATCGCTGGCTGAGTATTTGCCTCCTTCGAAGTTCACAAACGCATCACGGTTTTTCAGTCAGGGTCAACCGTCGCTCGTCACGCGCAAAGGGGTCTTCCCCTATGATTACGTTGACGATATGGACAAGTTGAACGAGCCCTTCCTGCCCCCGAAATCAGCCTTCTACAATAGACTAACAGACTGTGATATCAGCGATGAGGACTACGACCATGCACGGACTGTTTGGAGAACGTTTGGTTGCTCTAAGCTGGGGGATTATTCTGACTTGTACCTCACAACAGATGTTCTCATATTAGCCGATGTCTTCGAGAATTTCCGAGAGCTGTGCATTGATATATACAAGCTTGACTGTGCACATTATATTAGTGCCCCGGGTTTTGCCTTCGACGCCATGTTGCGAATGACGGGCGTCAAGTTAGAGCTCCTCACGGACTACGACGTGCACATGTTCGTCGAGGAAGGAATCCGCGGTGGTGTGGCGCAATGTATTAAGCACCATGCGGTCGCTAACATGTATGTGCCAGAAATGTACGATACCAGCAAGCCGACAACATTCCTGGAATACCTGGACGCCAACAATCTGTATGGTTGGGCCATGTCTTTGCCACTCCCAGTAAGCGGCTTCAAGTGGGGTGACACTGACATAGATGTGATGGCGGTATCAGACGACGGACCTGTCGGCTATATTCTCGAGGTAGATGTCGAGTATCCCCGCGAGTTGCACGATATGCACAAGGACCTACCATTCCTGCCAGTGAACAAGTGTCCTCCGGGCTCAAAGCAGCCTAAACTGCTTACGACTCTTGAGGATAAGCATCACTACATTGTTCATTATAGGAACTTAAAGCAGGCAGTCAACCACGGGCTTAAAGTAACCAAAGTCCATCGCGTTCTCGAGTTTCAACAGTGTGCGTGGTTAAAACCATTCATCGATCTGAACACCACGAAACGTCAAGCTGCCACATCCGATTTTGAAAAGGAGTTTTTCAAGTTAGCCGTCAATTCAACTTTTGGCAAGTTGATGGAGAATAAACGCAAGCGTCAAAAGATGGAGCTGGTGTGTAATGGGAAGCGACTTAGGAAACTAATAGCTAAGCCAACATTTCTCGATCGTACGATTTATGACGAAAATTTGGCCCTAGTACACCTACAGCATGAGAATATAGTGTTCGACAAACCAATATATGCTGGATTGGCAGTATTGGACCTGTCGAAGATGCTCATGTACCGGTTCCATTATGACGTAATGCGAGCCAAGTATGACGAGAAACTGGAACTCCTTTATATGGACACAGACAGCTTTTTGTACGAGATACGAAGGGGTGACTTTTATGCAGACATTTTGTCGGAACGAGCGTTATTAAATGAGTTCGACACTTCTGGATACCCGTCCACCCACCCTTGCTATTCACCGACAAACAAGAAAGTTGTCGGCAAGTTCAAAGATTAGTGTAATGACAGGGTAATGATGGAGTTTATATGTCTCAGAGCCAAACTGTACAGCTTTAAGTGTGATAGCGAGGAGACTATAAAAAGGGCAAAAGGGATCCAGAAATGTGTTATTAAAAACAAAATAACGTTCGAGGACTTCAAGGATGTTTTGGTTTCCAGACAGCCAAAACATCTTAACGTGCAAAGCATAAGGTCACATGAGCATCGGCTGTTTACGGAGTGCATGAACAAGTTAGCACTAACAGCGACAGACGACAAGCGTCTCGTACTGGAAGACGGTGTCCATACGTTACCATATGGATATTACATGTAGTTTAGCGAATAATTTTTAGTTGAGAATACGTACTAGATATTTAGTTCCTTTCCTGGCTGTGGTATTATATATGTATATAGTAGTTGTAATAAGATGGAAGAGTGTGAACTCTGTGACAGGTTTGAATACAGGGTTTTGATGGTCCCAAGCCCATAAGGGGGAGGGCGCTGCAATATGTAGGATGAAATATGAGACACCTGAGAAAACCTACTTGTAGCATGTAAATTCCACTTGAGACTGTCATTATTCTAATGCCTATATATTAACGTATAGAAAGATTTAAAAAAATAAAAACCGAATTATATAATAATATATTAGACATTTAAAAAACAAAATACACCGGTGTACGTGCTTTTCGATTCCGAGCATATAATAGCATAATACAGAGATATAAAGTTGTAAAGTTATACATATTTTCATTCTCTTCATGTTAGAAGTCTTCGCCGGCTGGATGCTGGACCTATGTCCAGGCTAGTGCACATTCTGGCGTCATGCCTTAGGAATGTGATGACTAATGTAATGGGGGAGGGAGGGTGGTGTCCAAAGGTTAGTATTGCACCATACTGCGACACATGTAATGTGCTGACTCGGCGAGGAGGGGAAGGTGGTATAGGGTGACATCATGGTATGGAGGGGAGGAGTGTCATGTGATGAGCACGTGATTAGCATGCATGTAGTGACTTGGGAAGAAAGGTGAAGGTCAAAACAGGTTGGCGATGATGAGGGGAGGGGTAGGTGTCTGCCAGTGACTTGAGTGTAAAGTATGGAGGGGCACTAAGGAAGCCTCATCTAGGCATATAGTGTTGGTTATTTTTTAAATTTAACAGAAAAAAATATTTACTGTATGAGGTGTGAGTGGGGGGTGGTAGGAATGCGAATTAGAAAAATTTTCGGAAAACTCGGAAAAAAACTCCTATACTTTATTAGGTTTATTGGAAATCGTTCGGGAAAAGCTAAGGTGTGTGGTGGGGGAGCTCGCCTAGGTGTGATATAGTTCATTACTTAAATTAAATTTGTTAACGAGATGTTTTATGGTATGAGGTGAAAGTGAGGTTAGGTTGGAATGAAAATTAGAAAATTTTCAGAAGACTCGGAGAAAACCCCTATACTTTATTTTATTGGATTTTATGGTAATAGTTCGGGGATTGCTAAGATATGAGTCGGGTTTAGGTTATTAGCTGGGGAAGGGTGGGGGGACTTCGTTTAGCTGTGGTAATGTACATTATTTAACATATTTTTAATAGAAATACATTTTTAAATTATGAGGTATGAGTGGGGGTTGGTAGGAATGCGAATTAGAAATAATTTCGGAAGACTCGGAGGAAACCCCTTCAAGAAGGTTGCCTACATTTAAGTAAAACAATTGACGTTAGGTATTGCGAACAAGATGGATGCCGGAAACAAGATGGCGGGCATAAAATTTAATGATTTTTAAATTTTTAGAATTTTGGAAAATTTTGAAAGTGACGTCATGAAAGATTTCGGCCGGTGACGTCATCCAATATGGCGGCCGGTGACGTCATCCAAGATGGCGGCCGGTGACGTCATCCAATATGGCGGCCAGTGACGTCATCCAATATGGCGGCCGGTGACGTCATCCAACATGGCGGCCAGTGACGTCATCATCGAAGCCTACATTCCTATCTCAGGTCCCATGTCCCAGAACATACCAAAACATACTACTTATATATATATATATATATATATATATATATTCGCAGTTTTCCGACGCCTTGCCTTACACGGGTAATGAACTTAAAACCTACTACAAGTTTTCCAAACAACTAAGCCAAGATAAGTCGTCAGAAATTTAATAAAATTAAGTGTGGCTATACAGGCCCGTGGCCAAGGTGGTATATGTATCAATAGGATGGCAAAAAGTGGCAATATTTGATTTCGTAAAATGCTGTAAATTTTTTTTTTGGGATACATGTAAGCTTAATCCTAAAGAAAAGTCACCCCATTTTCTGAAACTGTGTAACGGTTTTCATGGAGTGATTGAAAACACATTTTTCGTAATTTCATTTCCTTCATTTTCAAATTTCAAATAAACGAATAATATGGTAATGTGCGTTTTTGTATGCTTCATTGTGAAGTGAATATCACATCGATGTCTTAACGGGTTTAAGTGCTACCAAAAATTCAAGGAAAACCAATTTCATCCCTTTTCACCACCTTAGTTTTCGAATTTCGAAGAATCCCTTCTTAGTAGATGTTAAATCGATGCCATTCTCTAAATTGTATGTCTCTAGGTCCTTCGGTTTGGCCTATGTGCGTTGATGAGTGAGTGAGTGGGGGCATAGATATATATACATGCTACAACATATTATATTACGTAGTAATAATTTTCAAAACATAAATATCATGTTATGCGCGCTCAACGTTCCCTTGAAAACAAAGTGAAACAAAACTATTTTCAGTTTAAAAACCCAAGCGCGCACTAAACAATTGCCTGCAAGTTGGGTTCTATTACGAGAGGTTTTTAATAGAGGTGACCCCCCCCCCACCTCTTCCTTTTACTACAAGAAAATGTCAAGTACAATGCAAACAAGATCTTGGCGAAGACTGAACATAGGGAAGTACCAAATATAACAATAATTTATTTGCTCGAAAAATGCAGAGAACCAAACAAATGTTGGGCCAGGCTTGGAGCCACCAGCAATTATTTGATAGTAATTACCCTTACTTCCCTTATGAATTCGTCGCTGGTAACCAGCCTGGGTCCAGTATACACTTTTGCACACTCCTTGTCACACCTTACTGCACTGCTGGCAGGAGCGGGTCCAGATAACGGGTCGCTGACGACACAACCGCTCTCTTCTAAAACCTTCACAAAGAAATGTGATTGTAATGGAATTTTTTAAAATTAATAGCAGGGGATTTAAAAGTTTTTAATTTTTAATTTCAATAATTCGTTATTAATTCCAAAAATTATGACTCTTTCCGTGCTACAAATTGAACATCTGTGCCTACGTCGATAAACAGGTCGCTTGACACCCTCGAAACTGAAAGTGTTAGGACTGCTGGACGACGCATTCCCTCGCTGTAAGCCGGGCGCCGTAACGAAATTTGGACTTAATTAGATGGCATGGTGACAACATATGGATAATGACAATCTCGTAAGTAAATTAATACACTTAAATCTGGAAGGAATTTTTTTTTGTCGTGAATTGTTATATGTGATGGAAGAAGCTGATGTATGACATTTGTGAGGAATTTGTGTGCGAGTCGAGTATTGTGACAAAACTATAGGAAAATTTAATTTGGAAATATTTGATTGAAAATCACACATTTGTATTACTCAGTGTGTATTAAATGCACTAGTTCTTTAATTTTCGAAAAATACGCTTATATTTAAGATTCATACAGGTAGCTAGGACGTATTACATCCCACGAGAGAGCTCTTGTAATAATAGAAGAAGACGGCATTATGGCTGCAATAATAATATTCTAGTATTTTATGAGGGTATATTTTGCAGTGTGGTTGTGCCATACAGTACTGCTGAGAAGACAAAGAGCAAGTAAAAATAGCTATCTGATTTCCATGAGTTATCTGTTTATAAAGATAAGATTTTGCAAGTAGCATTCTTGAGAGGTGCGACATACATTATAAAATTACACCTCTTTACTGACAGGATCCATTACATCTAAAGATGCTGAAGGTTGCTGTAGTTCTGTCGCTGGTTGTAGCGTGTGCCTGGGGTAGGTAAATTTCTTTGGATATTTTTCTTGTACACATATAAGTTTTGCAGTATATTTTACAAAAAATGTACGATGAATTATTGTCCACACTGAATTTATGCTTTTACTATGAGAGGAGTTCAATTTATTACAGTTTAAAAACATTTCTACCCCGTACGGTATTTGCACTATTAGGTTATCGGCCAGGGTGTTTTTCTATTGGTTAAACATTTTTGTATTTCTGCATGCGCTAGATGTTGAAGTTATTGTTGGTGAAAAATAACTGGAATTTCTGCACTCACTTTCATGAAACTTCAAAGTGCTTTTTCGTGTGTGGTCAGATCAGCACTTGCTCGAGATCACGAAAGAGATGCTGGACAGTTGTCGGATCCTCTTATGGTAAGCTGTGTCCAAAGATCGTGTTCAGGCGTTAAACAACTAATAAATAATAGGTTGGTGTGCTATAATGTTGGAACCAAACATTGTTCATATATTCCATATCTTTAATTTGTACAGTAAATCAGTCATAAGTCATTTCGAAACAAATTATTTGTTTAGCAGAGCAAGTAAAAAAAATGCCAAACAAATCCATTACTGTCATTGCCGTTGCTCAATTTTGTAAAAGTAAATGTGAAGTTTTCCCACATAAAAAAAACACAGTAAATCTCTGAGTTTAATTAAATTATGTATCTGTGTGAAAAACATCTAATGATAATGTTAAAAATTTTGTAGTAAATGAGCATTAGTAACTACATGTTTTTCTATACAGACAATTGTTGGTCTTTTTTCATATATTTTTGCACAATTGAGTTGGGTTTTAGCAATCGAGCAACTTTTTTCTTCATGAATATTACTATGTTTTATTATACAGATTAAGCAGTATGTAACCTCACATATTTATGTTGTCTAACTTCTTTTAGTGCCACACAAATACTAACTGTCGAAAATTTCGTATTTTTCTACTGCAACATCTTTATCAGTACTGCTTCTTCAAATCGTAGAACAGTCATCTACAAATTTTGCGTCAATTTCCTGTTACCTGGATGCTCATGAAGCCACACATGCATGAATCACGTACTTGAAATTTTTTGCAGCAATTTGAGATTGTTAAATTTTTTTACGAAATTTCTCAACACGTGCATTGCGTCTGTATATCTGCGATAAGTACACGTACTTCAAACTATGTCCCTTTTATCTTAAAAATTTCACAATATTTTTAGAAACGTGATTTTTAAGCCCCTCAAAATGACAACATTAACAACTTTCCCAGACTGCAGCATTTCGGAAAATACCAAACGGAATGGAAAGACAAAAAATTAAAACATGTACCTAACTTTCACCATGGTTCTCACAAATAAAGTGATGTAATTAATATCCAAAGGAAAAAAAATTGTAGCATTTCAGGCCAGATCAGTAGTCTGCGTGAAGGGGTGACACTGCACTGCATGTGCTGGTGAGCGTCTCATTTAGCAATCCATCAGTGTTGTACTTAAGAAACACAAACACGACTTACGTAGGGAAACATCTTGTCAGGGTAATGCGAATGTTACCAGAGTGAATGAGGTATTATTTCTTGTGCCCACCAGCAGTCTGTGTTTTGGTACGCGGACATTATGTGCATACTCACTGCACACCTACAGTACAATATTTTGAACTCAAAATAGGTTAACATATGTTCAGTTAGTAATGGGAAATCATGTGGGCATTCACAAAGTCGGATAGGATTGCTTTGTTACCGCGGAAGTGTTTACTTACCGTAATGTGTTGAGTTTAAAAGCTAAGTGAGAAAAAATCTTGGCGTAGCTAATTGGAGGATAATGTGGCGGAGGGCCGAATGGTCACCGATGTAAGAAGGGGAAAATTTGACGCTTTAAATGCCGTACTGCTAACATCGCACCCTGGTACCACGTTGCTAGACGCCATCTGCTACTATCATTTCACTCTTACCTGGGTTTTAAAGTAAACGAAGCAAATTATAAACCAACATGTTCATTGGCTGCTGACCACCGTGCACTGTGATCTTGCGTAAGAAATACATCTTTGTTATATTTCTTGAACATGTAAATTTACCACTCCATCACCTAATAAGAAAGTTTAATTAACAAATATATAATACTAGCAGTCCCCCGCGGATTTGATCACGAGTATTATTCGTTACCGATAATATTTACATTAATTGAAAAACCTCTCTGTACACCAGATTGGTTCTTTATTCATGTAGTATTAGAATGACAAAGCTACTAGTTGAAATAACTCTGTAGCAGGATAAGTAGCTACAGCTATCAACGCAAGAAAAACATTCCTAAGTTTGTCCCTGCCACTAATAGCGACTTCACCTGAGTCTTATTTGTAGCACTGCAAAGTTGATGTGGGGTGGTTATAGACTCTTAAATGTAAGAGGTTAATCGAATGATAAACGTCTGATTTACCCTGTTGAACAAACCGTTGGTGACAGTACACTCAATTACATATTTTCAAAATGTTCACTTGAAGTTTAATGCCATTAGAAAGTTTTGGTGGAAAAATGTTTCGCGGAAACGTATTTTGTGCACCAACCTTGAAATTAGTGACATAATATATGTGAGCTGAAGTTGTTAAGGAACCTAAGTGGAAAGTGAACTGCATAATCCATTTTACCCCTTTCAAACGACTACATGCAAACTGCACTAATCCGATTTGCCTTGCAATTTCTGTGTGTCAGAATTGAACGTTCGCACGCAGTTTTTAACAGAATTTGAGCCCATAATTCCCGGAATGTAGACCTGAGCTACAAACAACTGCGTCACGTAACGTCGAAAAAATTAATATAAACATTTTTTTTTTAATATAAAATATTCATGTCCTTAGCTTATAGAGGTTGCAGAACACCACGTCTCGATAGGTTACTGTAGAGTGGAACTCCTGTATAATTTATTTATCGCTGGTCATACTTACTGTTCGGATCATCTGCCTTGAAAGTTCACAAACTTAGTTTTATTCTTCATAGGCATGGTATCTTATTAAGTAAAAAAATTTACACATAAAATTCTAAATACTTACCTAAGCATCACTCTGACGTGAACAACACCTCAATAACTCATACTGGTTAGATATCGTGTGTTGATTGTAAATAAAACTTGTGCCTTTTAACCCTTTTGGGTATCGAATTTTGAAATATTTTTATCTCACACTTAATACATTCGTATAAGTATCCAATTGAAGTGCAAATCATGACGGTAGCCCGTTCAGTCGAAACAAAATCGATCATTCATTAAAAAATACATTATGACCCCTGCTCAGAACTGAGAGTACGAATTTCGAAAAATCTTAAAACCTTTTTTTGCAAAAATTTCTGTATTCATGATCAGAAAGCAAAAATTAACTGTATATCTCGACGTGTTCGATAGATATCGAAGATTTATCTAAAACAAATTGCAGGTATTTTAACCTCCTAAGAGAGTGAATTTCGAAAATCCCTTGAATCACGCTATAGAATACTTTATCGGTGTCTTGTGGACGTGAAAGACATGACAACAGCCCGCTCGGATAAAGATATATCGACGATTAATTGATTACACATTTCACCAATTTTCACCCCTTTTCACTTCCTTAGGTGACGAATTTCGAAAATTTGTGAAACGGCTATTCAGTTATTTGAGTAAGCATCATTCTTTTACAAAAATCACATCCCTACATAAAAATCAATCGGATCGATATTTATCGATTGTGAATCGAAAACATATTTTACCCTTTCTTAAACATCTTAGGGGCCGAATTAGAAAGACATTTTTAATGATATTTGGGATATTTTAAAAGCATCATTCTAAAGCCAAGAGCACTTCGATATCTCGATTGGTTCGATAGATATGGAGGAATAATCAAAATAATATATCAAGTATTTTAACCCCCTTAATTAAAGAATTTCGAAACGGCTTGCAGTCCTATCATAGACATTTGTATACGTAACCAACTGAAGTAAAAATCACGACGATAGTCAACTGTGTTTCAGTGATATAGACTATTAATAAAAAACACATTTTGCCCGTTTTTATTGCTTCGGAATCGAATTTCAAAAATCCCAAAACTCCTTTTTGGGTATTTACGCAAGGAACCTTTTTAAATTAATACCAACTCTCTATCCCGAAGTGTTCGATAGACATAGATAGTTAATCGGAAACACATTTATGGTCTTTTCACACCCTTAAATTCTGAATTTCGAAAAATCCTTAAATTGGCTAGTATGCATTTTTATGAGTGTTTTATTAAAGTAAAAATCATAATGATAGGATGTCGGGTTCGAGCTCTATCGATGTTTCTACGGAAACACATTTCATCCATTTTCACCCCCTTAGAGGTCGAACTTCGAAAAATCCCTTCTTAGTGCTCGCCTACGACCTGAGGGGAACCCACAAAAACTTTCACGATTCTAGGTCCAGTGGTTTGGGCTGCAGTTTGATATGTCAGTCAGCGATTTATATATATATATATATATATATATATATATATATATATATATATATATATATATATGTATTTACAGATATTGCAAACACATTGTACGACGCTATATGTTTATTACTATAGTTATGATTAGCGGACGAAACGTCCGTAAAGTCGATTAACGAGTTATTTAACGATAGGCGAGCTTCTTGGTACTCTTGCCAGTATTTAGAGATGTACAATACTGTGAAAATACCAAAAAATTAACTCGGTAATAATTTCCGCTGTAAAAATAAGTCGGAAATATCACAAACAAATCTAACATTTTATTTTCTTAAAGTATTTTTGGACACTAACACGTCAATGTTGTGGTTACTGCGAATGGTTTTTCCGTATATCGATGTTTCGTTTCAGTTCGTCCGCACCAAAATTCCTTGACACATTTCGTTCCGTCCTCTCAACGGTAATGTTTACATTGTCCATAGACTTGCGGATTAGGTTATGGGGCCTTTGGACGAGGAAAGTGAAAATTTGTTGTAATGTTTTCGAAACGTTGATATATGTTTTAAATACTAAACAAATCGCGGTGATGTTTATGAGGCACGAATATAAATCTCACACAATATTCTTCACGAAACAAAACGAATATGTGGCCTGATATCGATGGACTGTTTGGTGATTTATCAAATGTGGTTTTAACAAAACGAAGTACAAAATAATCAAGAGGACATAAAGTTTAATCACTCGTTTTGTTGACGACATTACTCCTGCATAGAGTACAAAATTTTCGTTACGTCAGTTCCAGAATAATTTAACACGATCGTAAATGAAGAGGTTTTGGTCAGCACTTAACATCGAGGTCTTTAGCGCTGGTGAGAGAAGATATGATGTGAGTATGGAGCAACGCCGGAATGAATGGGCGGAGGAAACAGGAGATCCCCGAGAAAACCCGCCGACCAGCGGCACCCTCCGGCACGATTCCCACATGTGAAAATCCGGGGACCGATCCCGCCGGGAATGGAACCCCGATAACCTTGGTGGGAGGCGAGAGGTCTGACCTCTCGGCCACCGCGGCCCCACGATCGTTAGTCATGGCTTGATCATTACAATTCAATTGCACATTATGTCAATATTTGTTTCAAGTTTTTATGTAATTATTGTTTTCGTATGTCGATAACATTTACGACATTTTCACGCAATATTGTTTTAATTGATAACGCGTTTAATGTTGTCTATGATACCTACTTCACACAGTTTTGTCGGTTGGAAATAGTACGCTGCACTAATTGAACCAATTAGAAGCTAGCGAAGTACAATGATGTTAAGTTATTTGTTTACTTCAAAACTCAGGTTAGAGTGATCGGAGAGTACTAATGTTTTTTTTTTTCTTCAAAAGGTATAACGTACATGCTCTGCAGTTCTTCACGAACTACCTAAACCCTTCACACAACTTAAATGAACTCTCCCGGCTCACTAAGAGCAGTTTGGTTATATACACATTCGTTTATCATTCGAAGGTTACTCTACTTTGCTGTAAAGTATTTGATACATAACGCAGAATGACTGTCAATTATATGAAGAGTTGTAAAGGGTTAATTAAATAATTTTATTTACGGTCATATTAGAGTAATTCACAGACATTATAATGTTCTTCTTGAGAAATAATTTTAAGAAATAGAAGTGCAAAGTTGATATATAACTTTAAAAAGTAAATTTAACCATTTTTCCCAGTCACTTAGTAAGAATGACAAATGTGTTTAATATTTACGGTGTATGATTGAAAACGTTTAAAACCGTAAATATAGCCTATACGAACAAGTACACAAATTTAAACATATTTGGTTTGATTTCTAAAGTACATCAACAAATAAATTTCCAAAATTTTATGAAAAAAGAGCATGAAAATGTGTATAGTTCCACTAAACATCCGTCAGGTAGCAACGGATGTTATACACAATTGACAACAGTGCTCGTGAGAACTGCACCGCTAGATAAGAACTTCTAAATAAAAAGTAATGCAGTATACACACAATACCAAAAGCTAGTACTGTAGAACTATTTGGAAGTCCAGTAGTTCCCAAAGTTTTTGGTCTTGCGACACCCTTTTGAGTACAACTTTAAACCGCGACCCCTTTTTGTGAACGATTTTTAATTGTGATTTCCTCCTTTCAACAAATAATATTGACGCACATATTTGCTGTCTCAGTAATAAGTATTAATTTACATTTTAAGTTCAGCCATTTGTTTGGATCTTCATTTTTACATTTTTCAGATTTGTCGAGTATTTATAATTATATTTATTTAATTATTTTAAAAGCCTGTCGCGACCTTTACGGGTCGCGACCCCCAGTTTGGTAACCACTGTGGTAGTCTGCTAAACTTGGTGAAAAAGAAAATGATACCATATTACTCCCGTACAAGGGCCATGTCAAACATCATATAACTCAATACGGAACTGCCACTAACATTCTACACAAATATATAAAATAAATGATCAAGTTGAAACCATTTGACTATATAACTGTCGATATTTATTATATTATATAAAATTGAGCGTTAAATGAAAATACATTCTTTACTCTTGAAACTTTGCTGCACGGAAGCCACAGTTGCGTCTTCTACGACAGGTAAAACTTTTAACATTTGAATAGATAACTGTCACATAATCTAGTCTGTACTTCACTTCTGACATCAGAGGGTGTCGGATCTAACGGTCCTCGTCGTGGCCGGAATACGACGAGGCACTACGTCCACTCTCTTCAGTGGTCAGTCCAGTTCTCCTCGTCTCGCGACTTGCGTCTAGCCGCTGAGACTGTGCCGCACATTTGGCAGTCATCGTATGGTATGCGTATGCAGCATGCAACAACACTTTGCGGACCGCAGGTGCGAAATTTCAGCGCCACGTATTAAGTGCTATTGAAAATCCCAACATAACAAAACAGTCCTTCAACTTATTGAAAATCACTTTCTTTGGCATGTGAAAATAACATAAAGTAACATACACTAACATAAACTAAATTAAACAAATCTTAACTACCACACGTGACGTGGAAACGAGTTGGCGAGCATCCCGACAATTTCCGATGATTGCCGAATGTGCGGCACAGTCTTAGCGGTTACTCATCAACCGTGACGTATCAAACTAGCCCTAGCACGCAGCCTAGCGGCCCGTCAACAAAACAAAATGCTGCTCGATAAATATTCTTCCGCAAACGAAAAGTTAAAGATACAAATACCAAACATTAAACGGCCAAATTAGTATATAATAATACACACATGTCACATACTGATTAATATAGTACAGCCAGTCGTCTACTTTCATACATAATATAATCTTATGAACAATTCATAAAAGTCAAATGTATTAAATACGGATGATAGACTTGCATGTGATTCAAAAGGTTCAATTTCCAAAATGGGAATCTAATACGTTTTGAATAACAACAAATTATAATGAAAATACTGAGACACAGAAGTAGGCTTATTTCTTTCAAAATTATTTGATACTTGCACAGTAAATAATTATCTGAAAACTTCTGTGAAGGTACATAATCAGAAATTCATGTTTAATTTATAGCGCTGTCTGGCCGGAAAACGGAATTTTCGATTTTATTTTGTCAATTAGTGTATGAAAATCTGAATATGTTGTGTACATGTCGATTTATTGGTGTTAAATACTGATGTATGAAAGTCTAACACGTATAAAAATTTAATTTAAAAAATTATAGATCTGCCAGTATAAAGATTTCCCTTAATATATTAGAATCTTAATAAAAACGCATTTGAGGCCAGAACCAACTTACTACGAAAGTACTTTGAAAATATTTAAACATAAATTAATGCAAAAGCATGTAGGCATACGAATAAAACATTTGCCGATTGAATACTAAAATAAATGCGTAACGTTTTCCTCAATTTAAACGAAATTTCGCAATATTTAAATATTTAAACGTATATCACAGTCATGAAACAACAGCAACTGCCACACATTACTAGTCTTCGTGCACTGTTTTGTAATCACTGGCAGGTGCATTGCTATCGTACAGACAACCAAGCATTGTAAGGATTACATAACATATACTGTGAAAGTGCACATTCCATTTGGAATAATGAACATTGTACAACATTATAATTCCAAAAAAACTATCTTTATAATTGATTTCTTCTATTCCACGCAATGATTGATACATCCAGAGTGTTAAAAGGTAATTTTATTTGTATAATATAATTTGGCCTAAGAATATTTGACGTTTTTTTTTTATCTTGAACTCGTTCCATAATGCGTTGTGAATGATGTATGTGTTATGTCGTAATGAGATTGTTCACTCTTGGTTTCAGGAAACCCAGTGTCACGAGTGGTGGGTGGTTCAGCTGCTACAAAGGGTGAGTTCTGTTACTGCTGAAAAATAAGTTGGTCACGATTGATTTGACTATGTACAAATTCATAGACGGTTGTGGCGCACTTAAATAAACTTATTGAATCATTTGACACTTTGCTCTGTAAAGACGCGGACTTGACATCTGCAGTTTTACTATCTGCTATTAATGAAATTGTGCATTCAAAAATAATTGCTAATTTTTAAGAACAGCTTAATATTCATGTTGCGCCTGTTAGCCATGATTCTTATGAATTTAGTCGCCGTACACGTTATGCACTGTTGCTAGGGGCACTACAAGTACACATACTTCTAACGCCGTACTTAATCTAGCATACATCTTCGAGCAATTCTTTATCCTAGAACCTCTGGAGTTATCATCGAGGGTGTGCAGTACGAATTAAACAGCTGATTTACCTATACCTATATTAGAAGTTATTACGCAAGTAGTTTTAGTTAACATACTTTTAACGATTTCCGCTATTCATCACACTAATATCATAATTAGAAATAGAAGATAAGTTTACTGACAAGCCGAATGTATAGGAACTGTACGACCCACGTAGATTTAAGACACGTGAATAGATATTTACATGCAACGGAAATGTATTAACTGGCTAAAAATAAATTTAAGCTGAACTTTCTAAC
This sequence comes from Medauroidea extradentata, assembly GCA_003012365.1. NCBI lineage: Eukaryota > Metazoa > Arthropoda > Insecta > Phasmatodea > Phasmatidae > Medauroidea > Medauroidea extradentata. Next base: position 33,551 of record PNEQ01028841.1, on the reverse strand, counting down.
GTGCTCACTTTATCTCAAACCACCTATATATCAATATCTCAACATTTGTGTAGTTTGCTTAATAATACTTCCAACATTTCACATCATCGTCTTAAATTATATTATTTTCAATTTTCAGTTTTGTGACAAAATCAGGATTACGTCTACTGAACTTAAAACTCAACTAAACCTAAAAGATCGATATCAGTTCTAGTTGTGTTCTGAAATTCATGAAATCTAAGTTTTAACTGTATAAAGCAAACAGTTGGTGTACGTGTGTTGTGGAAACATACCGAGACCATTGAGTATCACGACATTCTGTCCCACAGGAGAGTTCCCTTTCATTGTGTCGCTGCAACAACAGCTGATCTTCACCAGCAGTCACTTCTGTGGTGGAAGTATCATCAGTCCTGAATGGGTGCTGACGGCCGCTCACTGTCTTGTGTCCAACAACATTATCGCTGTGGCTGGAGACCACAACCTACGAGTCAACGAGGGATCTGAGCAGAGAATTCGTGTCCGTGCTTCCATCAGCCACCCGCAGTATGTCAATAATGGGTGAGTGTGTCTTTCTTTCACACTTATGTTCTTCAGGACCAGTCACGGGTTTGCTTGCTAGCTATGTTGCCAAGCACCGAACTATTGTGCAAGCTTCCCATCGAACCATCTTTACTACAGGAGGGTAAGCGTAACTATGTGCATTTCAGTGTTTTTTTACGAGTTTCGTGTATGTCTAAACATTACATTTAGAGGTACGACAGTGTGAAAAAGGCATTTAGTTATTTGCTATTTTGGAGAGCTACAAAACAGTGTTTCATATTAACGTGGTCTCTTCCACAATCGTTTGAAGCGTTAATATTTTATAAATAAGCGTAACTTGTGCATGTAGAATAGTTAAAAAAATTTCAAATACTCAGAAACACATTAAAGAGCTCAGCCAGTAGACACCTAAATGTAATTTAAATATTCCCACGGTAAAACAATTCTATGATATAAGCGAAGAGATTTTTGGCAGTTTCTTAAAAACAACTCAAACAACTATGAAATTAAATGAAATAGTAACTATAAGCAGTTCACTGCTATCAGTTTTTTTCCATGCAGCTTGACAGAGAATACATTATGATGACGGTGCTGGAAGTCTTCAGATTTCTGTGTTTCAGTTAAGGCATTATCTTGAATCTGATGCTGCCACAAATCAGTTTGCTGGCCGGCAAACTCTTAGTATCATACAAATTAGTTACATTACTTACGAAATCCATAATTGTCAACATATTTTTTTATTTGTACATTTCTTATAATAAGTATATAAAGGAAATTAAAATTGTCGAAAACAATCACTTTTCCTTGATTGTTACAAATATGACAGATTTTTCAATAAACCGTGTACGTGCATTAGCAAAATGGAAATAGAGGGAAAGTGGGATTGTCCTGACCAGTGAAAATGTTTGCTACTACTCTCACATACAAAACTCAGGCTCATTTGTATAAGATATGTGCGGTAATCACAATGATAATTTTGCTATGTAGTACTGAAATGCTGCTACCGATAATCCTTACTGAAGCTCCTTAGAGTCCATGACATCTCTCCAAAGATTTGAAAGCATTACTCGTTAACATGTTGATATGTTGAATCACACTCTTTGCTGTATTTTATTTCTCTGTTGCCTGTTCATTTTTGTTTTGCCTTTTTACCTACTTAGTTAGCTGGAAATGTGTGCAAGTAAAACTATCTTGTCGACTTTTCTTCCCGCTTGGTAAGGCTGGTTTAATCTAACGGAAAATGGTTGCTTACTCTTTCAAATCGCTCAGCTAGCACGATCAATTCTTGTTTTATAGCTTTCTATATTCACATATTGTGCGAAAAAAGACGATATTAAATCTCCTTTTTTTGGAAGATCCTGAAAATAATATATATGTAGCTTCATATTAGTCGTTCTATGCTGGTCTCGTGACCTAACCATAGATGTGTAAAGAAAAAATCAGGGAAAGTTCACATAGCTGTAATATAGTATTATTTTTACGCATCCACTGTGCTTTGGACTAAAATATATGTATTATAAAAATAAGTACCTTCAACCGGAGATATACTGATAAGAGAAAAAAAGGGGGGCGAAAACTTTGGACACAATGAAAATATATTAGTTTACACATTTGGGTGTCATAAAACTAATAAAGCCACATATACATGAAAAAATGGCAATGGGCCACTTTAATTTAATCAATTATTACTAATTGTAGTATAACATTTACAATACACAATTTTTAAAGAGTGTCTTAAGTTGTTTCTTACCCAACCCCTCCTGTTATCTGTATACGCGGTTGACAGTACTGTAAATCACTTTGATAGGATTACATTTTCAAACTTGATGTGACACACCTATCTCATTATACAATACAAATGTTATTTTGTACCTATCAGGCCTATCAACAGGTTCTGGAAGGAAGGAACAATGTTATGTTGTAGACGTGTGTGACAACGTTTCCAATGAGATTTGTCTGGGTTTCTTGTATTAATAAATGCATAGAAACATATTACCTGCATGTCAGAACTTTCAGTAACATGAAAAGGCTACACAAGTAAAATATTTTAATCCATCTATACATTGTGTATAACATTTTGATGTAATTTTCGTAATTACTTTTCAATCAGTTCATCAAACAATGTTCAACTGTTAGAATATGGCTCTAAAGATTCGGTGCAATACTATTTATCTTGCTAGAATATAGTTCATATAGTGAACAATCCACCACCCTATATAAACTGCTTGTGCCACCACACATACATAAAACCGCATGTTGGTGAGACGGGGTATATGATTATATGAAGTGCTTTTTTAAGTTGAAATTTTTTTGCTCCAGGAGAGTAGGCCCATTTGACATTGCCCTGCTGAGACTGTCTTCTTCATATAATTACAACCAGTGGGTGCAGCCAATCCACCTTCCAGCACCTGGCAAGATACACTCAGGTAAAGGAATATTTATTCTTCTGCTGGCTTCATGCGGCCACTTGTAATTGTAATATATATGCTGCAGGCTGGAGATTCTCACCTTTGCACTCTTGAATAGTGATTTACCTAACAGGGATTATGTTAAACTTGCAATGCATGCTCAATTCGACAGCACTCGATTGGAATGTGTCGGTATAAAGTAGTCGAGCCATTTAGACACCAGTCTGGTACGATACTACAGATTATGTACCGTAAAATGGGGTGAATAGGGACGCTGGGGTGAATAGGGACAAAATTTGAAACAGATTCCTAGCTTAGAACTTTATTGTAAATTAAATTATATTTCAGTACAATAACTCTGTGTTAAATCATTAACTGCCAACCTTTAGGAAAGACTCTGATTTAAAACTGCGTACTGGAACTTTTGATTTGAAATTTTGTCCCTATTCACCCCAGCGTCCCTATTCACCCCATTTTACGGTACTTTGCAGTTACAGATGGGGTTTTTGACCAACTATCGGTACACTGCAGAAACAGCTGTGAGATCACTGTTACATGGTTTAGGCAAGGTTAATTGTGTCGTGACTTAAACATAAGAAATCAGTTTTAATTATAAACTTTATTCCGTGTATACAAATTGCACAACTACTAACACAAGAAAACAATACACGAAACATCACAGTTAGTGTAACTAACTGCTACTGGATTATGTTCTAGTAAAAATAAACTCACGAGGACTGTGGAGAATATGTCGAAACCACTCGAAATCTGTATTAAAATATATTTACTTCCTATACTTCTACAAGAAACACATTTAGTATGGTGCACCTAGTTACAATTTGCAAATAAGTTTAATATCCATAAAATGGTGCAGATTTTAAAAAAATAGTAATAATATATTGAAATTGAACACATTCAAATTAGAGGTTGGTTACAACATTTATTTTTTGTTCAATTATGCACATAATAAGGGAACTGTGAAAGCACAGCCTATAGATCATTTTTGCTTGAGGGGTTTTCAGCAAGAAATGTCAGGAAAGTTACCTTGAGTTTTTACTCACGTCTGAGAACCGACATCAAAGGGACAGTAAAGCAAGCCTAAGACGATGCAACACATGCAAAACTCATGTATGAATTTCTCAGGCAAGATTGATTCCATACGAAATCAAGAAATATTAGGTACCCAATTTTTCGGTGGGAGATCCCACAACTCGCACGGAAGGAAAGATTATATTGGTTCAGGTGCGAAGCCAAGGGGGGTTAGTGGGGGTCATAACCCCCTTCCTTAGTCACCAAAAAAATTCTAAACATTCATATAAAATGTGTAATGTTTTCACTTATATAATTTTATTAATTTAGTTACGAAAACAGTTTTAAAAAGCCATATTTTGCACCCTGAAATCATAAATTTTCTCGGTGGAGAACCCCCGAACCCCCATTTCAAAACTGTGAAAAATTGAAAACATTTCATACTAAAAAATTTATGTTATTTTATCAGTAGTAGCCTACTTATTCTATCTGTAGTTATGAAAACTTCTAAGAGAACACTATTCTGCACCTCAAAGTCCATGTTTTCTCGGGAGAGGAGCCCTTCTTTTAAGGGGACGGAAAACAAGAAACATTTCATATTTAAAAGTTAATAATATATTTACAATTAGCATAGTCAATTTTAGGAAAAAAACTGCTAAAATAAGCATTATTTTTCACCTTAAATTCCTGCATTTTCTCGGGGAGTACCCCCGAATCACCATTTCAAAGCGGCGAAAAATTAATTACGTTTTATATTTTCAAAATTTAATATTTTCATCAACAACATATACTCTATTTTTAGTTACTAAAACTGTTGAAATAGCACTACTTTGCACCTTAAAATCCAAATTTTCTCGGGGGAGGGCCCCCGGACTACCCGCTTTAAAGAGGTGGTCGGTGCTTCTTCACAATATTCCCAGGCCAAAACCCCTCCCTTTCACAAATCCTGGATATGCGCCTGTATTGGTTGATCTGTGCTAGTCAGGTGACCAACTGTATCCTTGTCATAGAGATGGGAGTAAATCGTTATTGAGCTGTGCAAAGAGGTATTAGGTGAGTCAGGTACTGGTCCTCAACGTTATTTTAAAATTCGTATTGGATACTAGGACGTAAAAATAAAATGTTTTCAGAAAATACTCTAACCAAATTTAATTTTTATTGTGTAAGTGTTTGATTGGAAAATAAACCTACTTCGTGAATTTGTGCTAGAGTAAATGCTGTTTTTACTTACAGTAAATCAACTAGTTCCGTGGAATGAGAAACTTGCTACGAGGTGCGTTCAGTGAAACGTGATGTTTTCAAATACTGTTGCCTAGATATTCTAGCACGATAATTCGTATGAGAACCTTAATACAAAATTAAATCTTGATTGTGTAAATTATGACTAAGGCCGCGGTTACACGGGCCTCGGAACTAGTTTAAATTAAACTTGCTCAGCCGTACATGCGGTCACACGGTGTCTGAAGTAGTTCATATCGTTTCTGCTTCCTATTCAAACTGAACAGGCTGTAAAGGCAAATATTGTACAAGGACAATATGGGAAAGTCAGAAGAAAAACAGGAGACATGTTATTTAATTCCAGTTCACGCCGATATGAGCGCTGTTCCTTCTACAATAGCACATTTCTCTATGGATGTTTTAGTTTTATATTTTTTTTATTCATAAATTGAAATGTAATCATGATTTAAAAAAATAATTATACTCTTTTAGTTATTATTTTGATAAAATAAAATTTAAAATACTTATAAACACATTCTAATACTATTAGCCTAAGAGGAATTTAGTCGTAAATCTATAAACACCATAGACAATAGAGATGTAAGAATGCAAATTTTGCTAGTGTTTCCAGTTCACGCCGTTGATAAAACGTCTCCCGCTACAACAATGCTAAAAGGCTGTACTTTCCCATATTGTCCTTGTACGATATTTGGTAAAGGTTCATCACCTAAACAACAATATGTATGCCTTGCTCTGATTGGTTCGTTAAACGTCAACAAGCACAGTGCACAAGACAGCTGACAACGCGTGTTACGTTGCAGCAGCGGAAATTAAATTAACAGGAAAGTTATTAAAATGTTTTGTTGGCTACGTATAGGTAAAAATAGTTTCGTTATAAAATATGAGCCCGTCAGTATGTTTGCAACAGAAAAAGATTGTATGACATTTCCAATACGCTTGTATGCATGAAGCAGGCACGCGGCCGATCGCGGTAAAAGTAACTTTTCCAAAATCCTTGCCACGTTCCATAAAGTGTAATATTGGTTTTAATGTTTTGTGTTACTAAGATTTTTTTTGTCAACATATAACACATAGCACCAACATACGAGTGTGTGTTACAAGCTTTGGAACGGGGTAAGTAGTGCTGTCAAAAGGTTAAGTTTATCGTGACTGACGCAACTTTTAATATGTAAACAGTGGTGACTGGTTACAAGAGAAAGGTTTCCTAGTCTGAAATTACGTTAAACAAATTTGGTACATTTATAGATTCTCATAGAGTAAGGTCATAATTCTTAAATACCTAGAGTATTTTTCGCTTGCGTCTTGCAAATTTATGCAGTACAGCAACCAACGTCAATTTAGTTATGTTCATTTCACAGACAAACGTAAACTTTACGTGTCTCCATCTACTTTCCTCTGTTTACCTTTTGTACATAGGTTAAACGGTTAAACCAAACATAACCTCAAAACAATATACTGTCGTAACAAAACACAATAGATGTTGACTGCGACAATCGAGTACCGTGTAACCACGCGAACGTGTTCACTTCGACAACTATACACTGAACGTGTTTAAAAATGGCTTACTAAACCAATTTTGGTTATCTACTTCAGGCCGCCGTGTAACCGCGGCTTAAGTGTGACACTACCACATGAATCAAGTGCCACATCGCCGATATGTGCAAATCACTTCATCAGCGTGCCGGTTTCCCTAAGGCAATTTGACCAAACGTGACCAAGTGGTAACTCTAGATTTTCATTGAACGGAACCGCACAACAAAGTACAATTGCACGTCCAAATTGCTCTATATTAAGAAGAAAAACAATTTATAAAAGCAATTCTTGACGATGATGGACTTTTTCGAATTTGTGTTTTTCATGCCCTTTTTAAAATGCACCAGTCCGTAATAGCCAGGTACGTATTTTAATTTCGTAGGGTACTATACTTATGATGATTCCAACAGTTTCGTTTAAGAAAAAAGCAACGCAAAGCATTTCGAGCAAAACTCACTTAAAACATTTTGATTAACTTATCATTAAATAGTTAGATAAAACCGTTAAACAATAGTTTAAACTTCGAAAAATCTTATAGCAAATTATAGATGAACACATCACTAAATTTGTCGTAATTGTTTTTCTGTGTGCTGTAGAAAAGTAGCGAAATTTCATAAAACCTCGTTTCCACTCATAATAAGAATAGTTAAGTGATGCAACTGGTCGTAACCGGTTCACAACCAAGCGACAATTTCAGGGCCGGTGTAACAGTGGTCTACGAGATCTGTACGGAAGGAATTGTGGACGCACTTGTTTCCCTTATAACGTTTCTGCAGATCATTCGAGGTTAACATATCGGTAACTTGCATTCTGTCCGAACAAAGTTAAACAATGTTAGCCAGAAAGCCCTCGCCCATCCCTCTGGTCCATATACACGCCAAGATTACGGACAGAGATAATTACAGGTAATATAATACTGTGTAGTATATAGGAGCGCTGTGATCTGTGATTACCGTATTTGCTAGGCCAAATTGAGAAAACATGGGGTTGGAGGACACAAAATAAATGTTTTCTCCTCCTCGCAAGAGTAAGTAAGTCTGTAGATGTATAACAGAATTTCGGATATAAATATTTCTATGTAACGTAATACTGTGTAGTTTTATAAGACCGCAGTGATCTGTGATTATTCTAGAGCTAAATTGTGATAACAAGGGGGAAGCGCAGACCAGATAAATGTTTCTCCTTCTGTTAAGAATGAGTGTGTACTATGCTTCTGTAGATACGTAATATAATTTCTGACAAAGATAATTCTAGGTCATATTATACTGCGTAGGTTTATAAGACTGTTGTTATCTGTGATTACGGTATTTGCTAGGGGTAAATTGTGAAAACAAGGGCGATGGGGGTAGGTCAAATAAATTTCTTTCCCTCCCTACCAGAATGAGTGTTTATAAAAGGTCTGTAGATACGTAACAGGATGAGTATAATTGAGTTCTGTTGTGTGGCAGGCAACACGGAGCTCGCTGGCTGGGGAAGTATCAGCCTAACTACGGTAGCAAGCAACCCCAACATCCTGCAGACTGCCACGTTGCCCATCGTCCAGTACAACACCTGTCACAACGCCATCACCGCTCTCAACCTTGGTGCAAACCCTCTGGACCCCACCAACGTCTGCTCCGGACCTCTCACGGGTGGACTTGGAGCTTGCCGTGTAAGTTATCCTCATCTCCCGGAGCTACTATGTCCATACCTACATGCGTGATGCTTCAGTGTACGTCTGTGGAGTACTGCTGATGTTTCTACAATGGCAGCCCCTACGTACAAATGTGGCTTGTGGCAGAAGCCGGAAGGTTATTATAAGCTCTGTTGTTTTCGGAAGATAAGGTAACGTAGTGGGCTTTATTCCCTGCTTAGGAAAAAAGCAGTAATTACATCAACAGCACAATTAAGAAAAAAATAGTTAAAGATGTGTCTCAATCCCACTCATTTATCATTGTTCAATAGGTTCGTAAATGTTTTATTACAGTGTAAACATGGTCTTAAAATCCGTTTGTGTAAAAAAATTGAAATTTTCATTTTTTACTGAAAACAACTTTAAACAAATATTTTTTTAAACAATATTATGTTCCCATTATTGAATAAATTAATGTAAATGGACTCATCACTGCGTAGTTTATTGTCTTGCCTATAAACCACCATCACATTATACATTAGGAAGGCAGTACCATTGCAGTTACAGCTTTTTATACGAGGAATATGCACTGTTGCTGTCTGTCATTGTTAAACTTCGAAATACTACAAATTCAACAAGTGTTTTCTTCCTATAACTCCTTCGTACAATTTATTTTACTTTCTTTTTGGCGTGTAAACGATGCAGAATTTCAAGACGAATCGAACGATACCAAAAACGCAATATTTATTTTTACTGTAGTTACTTCCTTCTTCCTAAGCAGGGTAGTAAGACTACGTCTCGTCGTCTATGAGGCTATTAAAGACGAATTCAGAATTGAATCAGCAATAGCATTTGTTGGGGAACCATTTCAGAATTCAACTGGCACCATTTCGGAAATCCAAACCTGGTAGACTGGAGCCGTGGATTGATCCCTTCTCCTTTATAATTCAACTCCAATGTCCTACAGTTGCGCCACTTCCCTCGGTATTCGGCATAGTTAGTTGTTACTGTAACTACTAATACAAAACGACTAGTTGTTGTTTTTTTTAACTTGGAAGAAATGTTGGTAGACATCGCGAATCGGTAAGCGTTTAGTTGAACTGGAACAATCGCTCATGAGCTAAAGGAACTGTAAAATCATGTTACTCAGTTGCTTGTGATTATACCAAATGTTAAACATCATTGAAGATTTTTATCAAAGTAATTTATTCACAGGGTGTAATTTTCACAACCACAATTTGGTTTTAATGTTGACTAATTCCTTGGATTCATGAATTTTTATGTTAACAGTTCGTTGTGAATAATGCGTTGTTGTAATTTTATAATGTCGCTGTGACATGTATTTGACGTCCAGAAGAAATAGTTTTATGACATATTTATTTAACATATTTACAAAGATTGCTTTGGTAAAGGTGCTACGTTATTTAATGACGTAAAGTAAAGTGGAGTGACATTTTTGAAATAGCGTAATAGTTTCGGAATTAAAGAGTAATGTGTAAATCATAGATTAAAGATAAGAATTTGTACTGATTAAATAGAGAAATTCACTTAATAATTCAATCTGTTACCCAATCTGTAGTTTTTTCACATTTTTATCAGTCAACATGGAAGGAAACAACAGATTCGCCTGTGAAAAACCATGAAACTTATTGACATTATGAATATATCACTGAGTTAGAGTAAGACAGTGGATCATACTACGACATATTTTGTAGTTTCACTTTTTTTTTTGTTTATTTACGAGGACTTCTTTTAAATTCAAAGTTGTGTGGCATAATGTTTTGGTATGCACTGTTTCCACCGTTTAGGTTAAAGCCTGGAGCCGTATCTTCTAAGAGGAAAGAAACTTAAATTGCATCTGCTCTTTCACAAAGAATTAAGATTTACGGAAATAGCACAAAATATATTTGTAAGCTCACAACCCAACCATGTTGCCTGTACAGTGTAGTAGGCCTACATTAAAATTATAGAAGCTAGACAAAAATAATGTCCACGAACAATTTAATATATGGATTTGCTACCATGTAATGTTATAAGTGCAATAATCATGGCCACTCATTAATCTAGAGTATTATTTTTAAACATCCCTCGTTAGTCCATTGATTTGCATGAGGGAGAACTTACGACAGTGGCAATAGGTGAGTTTACTGTGTCATATTCACGGTATTAGTAACATAATTCAAATATTTGTGGTCAATAATGGAATAGAAAATCCACTACGTGTTCTGCTCTTCAGGAAGGGTAACATTGTTTATCAGAAAAGGGTTGGGTGAAGGTTGGGCCGGCTGCTCGACTAGCAAGATATCCATGCCGGCCGTCTATCTTCAACAATAGATTAGGTGAGGTGAGATCAGTGTGGTGCAGCGACGGAATGCAAGGGTGGGGGAAAAGGAAGTTCTCCGAAAAAAGTTTCCTACATGTGAGAAATTCGCGGAACCGAATCCGCCGGAGAATTTTTGAGGAAATTATTACCGAAGTTAAATGACGTCTGGCTGTCCAATATTACTAGTTAAACATACGTTTTTCAGACGCGATCATATAGCTCGCGGATGTTAGCTTGTCTAGTGGTTACTGTCGTGACAAACAGGTTTCTGTTTGTGCTGTAGATAACATGTTTGCATGATACGATGTGTTCTTCTCGTCTATAGAAACTGGTTATACTTCTGTTACAAACATTAGTCTTACATAAAAATAAGTTGAAATTTGTTATAAAATAATGCACACTTACGAGGTACGGAAAGTTAAGGTGTCGAGAGAACTACTGGAATACTCAACCGTTGATAAAATCTAAAGTACTCATTTTTTTATAATTAAGGGCAGGTGTTTAAAAAAATTAAAATAACAAATTTTGATTTAAAACAAACATGATAATACCTATGTTATGCATATTTCCTAGTTGTTGCAATATTTTGTTTGTTGTTTACTGTGTTACGAAAACATCATGGTGGAAAGAGTTAACAGCTGAATTGAATGTTACTTGATGTAATTCGCAGTGGTGTTGACTGAAGAAGTAAATTGAATTATTTTTTTTAACAAATGCAGCTGTAACGTATTTAAGTTTTTAATATTTCTTCAGTACATTTCGATAGTAAACTTAATTGTATAAATACACGTGCAGACCATCAGAAATCTGGAATATCAGCGAAGCACACGTATTCTCTCTCATATATTTTACATCTGCTCTGCTTAGTTTCACGTACTTCACGAAGATAATGTGTACTACACAGCATGCAATTAACTAGGATGTTGCTATCAAAATGAAAAAAAAAAAATGTAAACAACTCAACTGAATTACTGATGAGCAGCCTTATAGTTGCTATTCGGAGGTTGTAATATAAGGTTAGATTATGTCCTGTGAAGCGTTTTTGGTGATAGTTATTCCGATATTTCATTAGAATATGGTAATACAAGCCCTTAATTTATTGCGGACTGGAGATATCTATGCATGGTTTTTTTTCAGGGTGACTCTGGCGGTCCTCTTGCACAGAGAAGCTCTGGAGGTTGGGAACAAGTCGGAATCGTGTCCTGGGGACTCGTTCCATGTGGAAGTGTAGGCGCTCCATCTGTCTACGTCAGAGTGTCTGCCTTCATTGACTGGATTGTAGCCAATGCAGCTTAGGAGAGTTGTATTTCTCCAACTTGATACAACTGCGGGTATCCACTTGTCGCAGCAACTTGATTATGTCAAAAAAATCGTACATTACTGTTTCGCATTAAATATCAGTAATAATCTTATGTTTATATTTCTATGCACAGTAAACAATCTTCCTGCCTGTTTTAATGAATTAGTATAATTAATTTTATTAATTGTAATGGTGCCAACGGTTGTTGAATAAAAAATACTGAAGGTGTAATGATTTTTATGTCAGTAAACTTCTCGCTCTTTTCCACATATAACATTTCGTAAAACGGGACGAACAGGATCACTGGGGCGAGTAGGATCAAAAGAGAAAGAACCAAATTACCTCTGCTAAATCCACTTTAGAAATTTTTTTTTCTTTGATTAAGAAATTAATATTGTTTAAAAGTAGTTTTATTGAAACTCACTTTTCTTTAGGAAAAGAAATAAAGAGAAATTTATTTCACGTTTTGATCTTATTGACTGCACAGTGATCCTTTTCACCCCTTTTTAGGGTTACTATTGCCATGTAATAAATTGGAAAGACGGAGTAGGCAACAGTAACAGGGCAATTAGTATTTCCTCAAAGGATACAAGAAATAACAGGAAGCAAGTGCTTGTTGTTAAGTCAGATCATAGAAGCTATTCTTCATATATTCCGTCATTATTACGGTTGTTTTACATATTTTGCTAACATCAAGAAAACAAACAGTTGTTTTTGTGCACACTTATGGTCTACTGAAGTTTGGACTGTGATGTGATACTTCCTTTAACTTTGAGACATAAAGCTGACATGCGGACACACAAGCGTGGGACGTCTCTACAGTCACTCCCTAACCAAAGTGTTTACAGCGCACTCCTGGGCAGGTATTGCTTCACAGTGTGTGTTGGGGAAAGATAAGAGAGATATGATGGGGAAGTAACAGCCATGTAGCTAGCCTTCAACCACAGACATCTCTGGTGTCATGTTACACTTTTCCACGAAATCGCGTAACAAACACAAGTTTTTACGTACAGTATTTATTTCTTTAATTCATATGCTAGCCACTTGACATTTGGAGTACTATTGTTAAATGGAGTTATGCAGAAGGGGACCAATCCACAAATTACTGGAGCTGAGATATTCAAGGTCAAAGTCTACTGAGTCAAAACCTTGTAGAAAACATTTTTTCTGACCTCTTTTTTTATTCAAATATTATGATTTAATTCCTTTTTCTTTTCCTAGAATATACGTCTTACCTTCTTCTTCTTCTACTTGGTATGATAATCAAAAATAATTTACTTTGTGGACTAGTTCCGTACTGCATAACTCCGCCCAGTTGTAGTGTCCAGTGGCATCTCGTCAGGATAAACACAGCATGCCCAGTAAGTTTCCTGCCAATGTTCCTTGTAAAACAAATGTTTCGTTTATCATCTTTTTCCACAAAATTTAACAGAGAAAATTGCTTATAGACATATTTTCCGGATTTTTCTAATCCTGACATTGTGAGTACCAGATTAAGTCAGTATGCTTCTGTTGATTGCATATCTATGTTGACCTTTACACTGATCATCCCCTTGCTTTAAGCCCACACATTGACGCGCAGTCTGCAAGCTTCATGATATATTGTTATCCTCACCCAATGTGTGTGTATGTGCTTGGGTAGTTCACCACCTGTGTAGTTAGCTGCTTATTTAAACACATGTGGGTAGTTCACCACCTGTGTAGTTAGCTGCTTATTTAAACACATGTGGGTAGTTCACCACCTGTGTAGTTAGCTGCTTATTAAAACATGTGTGGGTAGTTCTCCACCTGTGTGGTTAGCTGCATATTAAAAATGTGTGGGTAGTTCACCACCTGTGTAGTTAGCTGCTTATGAAAACATGTGTGGGTAGTTCTCCACATGTGTAGTTAGCTGCATATTAAAACATGTGTGGGTAGTTCTCCACCTGTGTAGTTAGCTGCATATTAAAAATGTGTGGGTAGTTCACCACCTGTGTAGTTAGCTGTTTATTAAAACATGTGTGGGTAGTTCATCACCTGTGTAGTTAGATGCATATTAAAACATCTGTGGGTAGTTCACCACCTGTGTAGTTAGCTGCTTATTAAAACATGTGTGGGTAGTTCTCCACCCGTGAAGTTATCTGCATATTAAAAATGTGTGGGTAGTACACCACCTGTGTAGTTAGCTGCATATTAAAACATGTGTGGGTAGTTCACCACCTGTGTAGTCATCTGCTTATGAAAAATGTGTGGGTAGTTCATGACCTGTGTAGTTAGCTGCTTATGAAAACATGTGTGGGTAGTTCTCCAACTGTGTAGTTAGCTGATTATGAAAACATGTGGGGGTAGTTCATCACCTGTGTAGTTAGCTGCATATTAAAACATGTGTGGGTAGTACACCACCTGTGTAGTTAGCTGTTTATTAAAACATGTGTGGGTAGTTCATCACCTGTGTAGTTAGATGCATATTAAAACATCTGTGGGTAGTTCACCACCTGTGTAGTTAGCTGCTTATTAAAACATGTGTGGGTAGTTCTCCACCTGTGTAGTTATCTGCATATTAAAAATGTGTGGGTAGTACACCACCTGTGTAGTTAGCTGCAAATTAAAACATGTGTGGGTAGTTCTCCACCTCTGTAGTTAGCTGCTTATTAAAACATGTGTGGGTAGTTCTCCACCTGTGTAGTTAGCTGCTTATGAAAACATGTGTGGGTAGTTCTCCAACTGTGTAGTTAGCTGATTATGATAACATGTGGGGGTAGTTCATCACCTGTGTAGTTAGCTGCATATTAAAACATTTGTGGGTAGTACACCACCTGTGTAGTTAGCTGCATATTAAAACATGTGTGGGTATATCATCACCTGTGTAGTTAGCTGTTTATTAAAACATGTGTGGGTAGTTCACCACCTGTGTAGTTAGCTGCATATTAAAACATGTGTGGGTAATTCGTCACCTGTGTAGTTAGCTGCTTATGAAAACATGTGTGGGTAGTTCATGACCTGTGTAGTTAGCTGCTTATGAAAACATGTGTGGGTAGTTCTCCAACAGTGTAGTTAGCTGATTATGAAAACATGTGTGGGTAGTTCACTACCTGTGTAGTTATCTGCTTATTAAAGCAGTTGTAGTGCTCTGCCAATCTGATGCTGACAACGAACTGACACATACGAAATAATCTGGTTACGGACATTTCACGCACGCACTTGTTACCAAGCATTGTTTACTCCTAGATTTACTTTCAGGCTAAGAATGTTTCACTAGCATCTATCCTAATTATTTACCTCTAGTAATATATTAATTCATAGGGTTATGCTTTCTTCCAGATATCGTGCACTCACGTCATTATTGATGTATGCAGCATGCAAGGTGAGGGTGGCTACCTTTAGGCTATGAATTACATATGCCATTTGGTATTAATTTTAATTACATCCACATGTAAAATGCATAATTGTTTTTATTTATGTATTATCTGGCACATGAGTAGAAAACCAGAACCAATTATCATAAAGTAATTTGTAATATTATTAAATTTGTAACTTGTTTTGTTCGACTTGAGAAGGATTTTCGCGGTGATTCGAGCATCCCTGGCGCAACCCACCGCCAGACACGCCATGTGTTATTCCGAGCAAAAGTGCGACCACAGCGAGACATACATGTGTGCAGAGACCTCAAATTATGTAGTAACTGATTCGTACTACTCTTGAGATTTTAAAGTCATGCAGAGCATGTTTCACTTCGATTCCCCATGTACGCTTATTTTAGCTGTTTGTTCCGTGTTACTAGGCGCGACAATTTTTATTATTATTATTTTTTTTTAGCATTCAACTGTCTACTAATTATTTTTTTTGGTTCACAGGTATGTGTAAGCTCGCTTCTTCTTTGAAATTCCTGAAATCTCATAATAATTTCTGTGTAACTTGAATACTTCTAAATGCATAGTAATGTTACTCTTGATATGTTCTCACATCCCGAATAGTGTCAGTCAACAATGTTCATGGAGGTTTAATCAAAGGTGAACTTTATCTGAGTACCTGCAAAAAAAAAAATAATTTTAACAAAATATGGAATTCAAAAAAGTGTCAAAATACAGTTACAGCTTTGGTTCACTAATGTACTTTTAACAGGTCTCAAAACTTGACATAAAAGCATGGCCATTAAAAATCAAACAAGTTAGCTACACATTCACCAGCCAGTGCTACAACTGCACGTCACAAAAATGAACCACATGATTAAAAAATTGTAATTATGTATATATGTGCTCAAGCAGACAACCATACAGTGGTATGCGATATTTTTTAATTCAAAATGGAAAGACCCTGATCGTTTCTTGACTCCGAAGCGCTTTGGTGATTAAATGATGTCTTAAGGCTAGTTCAGCGAGGACAAAATCCTCGCGTGCAGCCGAAGGGCAAAAGCTGGCTTTATCCCGACACACAGTATGTGTAGGGACTGCGAAAGTCTTTTGGCTTGAGGAGTTTTCAGCAAGAGGTGTCAGAAAAAATACCACACGTTTTCTGGTAGCCAAGCTTTCATAGCGACGTCGCTTTTTGATCCTTTGATGTCGGTTCTTCCTATCAATACTTTTAACAAATGTACGTTTCAAGCTATATAAAGTATTCACAAAGCCCATAGTCTATGTAAATATGTTCGTACATTGTGGCAATTACAAACATGATAAGTAATGCACATTAAAGCGACATTCCCATGATTGTCCAAAGAAAAACTGCACCTATTCAGTTACAAAACATTTCGTCACATTTTAACTGGTTGAAGCATGATCTTCATACCAAAATTACAGTTGATAACCCTCTTTTCGAAGTTGTTTCAAGACAATTAAAAAACCAGCTTTATTATAATACACGAAGTTATGTCACACAATTATTACTCGATATTTAATTTATGGTTGAACCATTTTCATTTAATAAACTAAAATACAAGCATACACGTGTATCGCCATGAATTTACACAATTTTCAAAGATACAAAAAAAATAGCGATCACGCGCACATAATAGACCAACTTAAATAAGTTCCACAGGGAGCTGTTGCACTGTTAGACAAAACTTCCGTGAAATTACGGAAAAAATACTGGCAAAAAATTTTCCAGAAATGTTCGTAAAATAACGGGCACTACGTTTTGCTTGGTAACGAAATCTTCCGTAAAATTACGCACAATCAGTTTTTCTCAAAGAATTGAATTTCTTTAAACTACTGGCACTCCAGTTTCCAGAAATACAAAATACTCTTATTTGCTATGTTTTGTCGAGATCTTGACGTTTCATTTAGTAACATGAAAATTTTTTCGTATTTGAAGTCGAACCCACCACCTTATGATTTACCGGCAGACACTCTAACCACCATGCCACAGAGTGACTGGATTCAGCTTGGATTTACTATCGTTTACAATCACACGGATTATTTAGAAATAATAAAAATTAAACAATGTACTCAATTCGTTATTTAAAACTCGAATTTTGAATGCAGTTAAATATAATGTACAGTAAAATTTTAGCACAAAATCTTTCTACATATAACTCCTACATTCTATCAAACGCGAGACTAAACGATTTCGAATTCAGTTAATCATTTAATAATCGACAGAGACAAACAAAACACGCGAAACTCGACTCTACGGGGCAGAAAAACTAGGCTCGGTGCGTGATTCTATGTTTATACAATATCATACTGCAAAGTACTGTAGCGATTTGTGAGGTGTGGAAATGTGTTAATTTTGCTTTCGCATGTTCGCAATATTTACGTCACAAATTGTTACACTTGTATTTGTCGTCAATCAGAGGCTGGATGATTTGCTTTGCAGTGTTCACAAACATTCCTACTGCTCGAGGAAAACCGCGAGTGATATTTATCTATGCTTATTATCTCGTGATAGTGCATATTTGCTCGTGTCACCTCTGACACTTCAGAAGTGAAAGCCGTGGTTTGTGAACTACAACTTGCGCAACGCTATGCAAGAAACTGGATTCCCTTATACTTATGCTGCTGCACAGATTATGCGCCTTGGCTGTCCTCTCACCGTCATCAGTGAAAACAGAACATTATGCGAGCGGGCATGATGTGTGTGTCACATATGCATATGTTAGTAAAATATAAAAAACTTAATATTTCATGTATTTTAACAAAATTATTTCTTTACTGTGGTGTTCTATTATAACTTATAAATTATTTTAATTATACTTAACTCTACGTGTCAGAGAGGATTTAAACACTCATTTAAAAAAAAAAACCTCTTAAAACGATGTCTTGTAGCTAATAATAAAACATTTAAATGTATGCTTTAAAAAAAAGATGATCACAAGAACAACGTAATATATCAGTTTGAACACCGGTTAAGCTGAAACAATATAGTTTGACTCATTCGTAGTCACTGCGTGATTTCGCTCTTGGCAATTATTTGCCTTGTAGATAGGCCTGCCTTATGAATACCAAATTAAGTCAAAATAAAACAAAAAATATTTGTTGAAATAAGCACAATATGTATAGTGTAATTGAGTAGTTTAAAATATCGGTTTGTAAAACTGAATTGGTATTTAAATTAGCAACATTGTTCTATTTATAATTTTATATCGTTTTAAAATTAATATTGCAGGAAGTAAAATTTTTGGATATCATTTTTAATTTAATTGCAATTCGACTGAATATAATTTTGCACAATAGGCACAGCTTACTTAAATATGACAAACTCTGTGCAAGTGAAGCACGTTAATGTCTCTTTTCCGTTTTTATTTTTAGGTATATTTGTTTCTATGAATATGTTGAAATTATTCCACTCTGTTCTCAAAAATCCCTTCATATTTCTTAATTGTTTATCTTTTTGTAAACCTTTACTGAATATGCATGCCGATAAGTTTTACTGTCAGCCTTATCAAAAATGTTGAACCTTATTTGTGGAACCTTAAATATTATCAGAGTGCTATAGTTTTCATATCCCTAATTATTGCAAATTTGAGCACAACATTTCTTTCAACCTCTTTCACAAATAACGTTGACAGATGTTCCTGGAAAAAGAGACATCCGAGTAATAATGTTCTGTGATGCACTTACATGCATTTAGACGCACGAAACTGCCGTCTGTCCCACGTATAATGTGAGTGATTGTCGACCAAGTTGTTGCCTTAGTTAGGTAAGATATGTGACATTCTAGAACTTTGTCACGTATATGTAAATTTTTAATTAATAATTTCAGCAACCACCTTACCACACGGTTTACAGATTTACGTAAACTTAGAGGTTGGCGTGAAAGGTACAAGAAACTTGACACCTTCTATCACATACCGCCAAGAAACACAGTTTAACGTATTTTGGTCAGTTATTGTTAAGGAAAGGAATAATTCGCGAGTTCAATCGTGTTTTAATGCACTGTCCTATACATACTTAAGCCCCGTCTATTAGTTTATTGTGTGTTGTTCCAGTGAGTAGTGAGTAGCAGCTAGTGGACAAATGGTCGGGGCTTGTGTATAAATAGATCAATGGATTCCTACACGCATGTCGTTGAACTCGCGAAATATTCCTTTCCCTACTTATTGTTATGAATTTTTTACATTATTTTATATAAAGATCTTTACGAACGTTAATATTTATTTTTAATTATTGCCTCTGAAGCGACAGTTCGTAGTAAAACGCATATACAATGTAAATATATGTCACAAATTTCTGGGAGAAGATACGTTGTGCCGAATTATCGCAATGAATAAGAAACCTCTGCAGGCATGTTGTGATTCTGGAGTTGTGTGGTATACAAGGGAACGTTTTATTGAGCGTTTAAGTTAGTGTTACATTTATCATCTATTTCTTAGGGGAACGAAAATTACTTGGTGTTAACAATATATTTATATTTACGTGGTTTGTATTACTAACACGGTTCACTATAATTCTTAGTAGGCTTTTGTATGTAACATATTTCTCACAAATATCTCATTGACAACGGAAATTCCTACTTCATGAATATCCATCGTGATAATGTAGATATAGAATAGAAATTACAATTCCCGCATTAATGGTATTGGGCGATAACTGTGTTATTTACAGACACACAGTAAAAAGGAAAGAACTTCTAAATACAAATCTATATCCAACATGTTTACAGAGAGTATTATGTATAGGTGTAAGATACCGCGTGTTTTATTTACGAGGTACGCTACAGTAAATTAGCGGCACTTCTCCATAATGTTTTCCACAAATTTACAGAAACGTAATGTTTGTAACTTGGCTTAATGGGTATAAAAGTAAGCATGCTATATTTCAGATATTTAAATCATAGACTATGACAAACATGTTTGGTCGCGTTGTACGAAAAAATTAGCACTTGCACAAGTGTGTGAAGAAAGATTTGTATTTATTATCATAACGCTATAAATCAGCGTGTCTATAAACTGTCTGCACAGAGTGAGTAAAGGGCAGCTGCAGTACAAAAAAATATAATTTTATTCACACCGCTACATGACAGGCAGTGTGTTTGTATTTTTTTGTGTAGATTGACTTAAAACAAAATTGAAATTCAGACTAGTAAATAAAATATTTGAAACCTCTATCAGATCAGATTCAAAATAAATTAATTTTCAGCAACTATTTACGTTTACAGCTTCAGTACACACTACGTATAAATCTTCAAACTAACGTTTTAGCGACAGAGTTGAGATGCATCGATCTGTCCGATTGGTAATAATGTATTTTGCATTAGTATCGCAAAATACAAACGTGTTTGCTTTTACATACCAATAATTTGTAATAAGGCCAATTTTCTCGAAACACTTTCTTTAAAAATTTACATTGTTTTATTTGTAACAAACTGAAAATTTTTAGAATGTTAGATAAATTGAATGTAAGCTGTACTTTTATAGGTTATTTTGATTAAATTGAGCACTAAAGATTTAACCTTTGAAAGAATTACTAGCCGTTACTGCATATAACTTGACATTAACAAGTTACATTTTTGTTGTACGGTTGGCAGCGAATTTCTGAATATAGTTCCGAGTATTTCCTGATTTAAAAGCGACAATACTGAAATAAAATAAAATGAATTCGACGTATTTGTGTTATATGTAATTAATAAACTTTTTTGGTCGGAATATACAGGTTGCTACCGACTGCATAGTTTACCTTAGACGCGCAAACATCAAGTGATGTGTTCAAAGAGGTTAAATATTTCAAGTATTTACCCGATACGCGCGGCATGATACTAATTGGCAGAAAATATAAATTTTGCAGGGCTATTTTTAATACTCACGTTAACCCGAACCGCCTATAATGTGATAACTGCCTCTTTTACTACTAAAGGTTCGATAATATTAGTATGAATACTTACATAACAAATAGCACAAAGTTAAAAATATTACATTTGCGTTTCAATGAGTAATCGATACCTTTAAAACCCTAGTATAGACATCAGACGAATTAGCTTTCGTGTATTTATTATTACTTGTTGAAAATGTGCCTTTAAGTAAATAAATAATGTATATTTCCAGTTGTATGTGGGTCGAAGCCTGTTTTCTGGGAGAGTCAACAATCTTAAAAGAATTTTAAAAAAACATAGCAGATTTGAAAAACTATGTTTAGTGAAATTATGGATTTTGCATTAATTTTCAATTCAATATTTGATTTTGTAAATTTATTTATATTCGATAATGTATACTTTTTATACAACCCTAAAATCAGTAAAGGAAAGTTGAAGACGTCATAATAAATACAAAATGTAGGGTTAAAATTAATGTCTTTAAATACTGTAAAGGCAAATCAAGGTATAATTTGTAGTCAGGTCGTTCAGCTAGACGGCGCGGTGCCGCGCACCAGAGATAGTCTGTCTTTAACCTTCTGCCAAAAGAACAGTGATTCGTGGAACTCGTCAAGAGGGGCATAAATATTAATTTTATACTGTCCTTTTTGTTTCGTCCTCTGACACCCCCCATCTATCTCGTAAAACAAAAAAGTTTCTTGCTTACTATATTTTACCCTGCATTTCCGGTCAAAAATTTTAATGCCATTGTTTTACTTTTTTTACATAGTAAATAACTGTCACAAAGAAAATTAATGAATAGCGTTATTGGCAGGTCAGTTCATTAATACGCTGTATTTTTTTTAGGTCGATTGACCGAATAGTTTTTGATTGGTGATGAGTTAGGTTTCTGCGATTTTTCGGGCGCGCGAGCATGACTTGGCTTGCGGTAGCTGCGATAGCACTACACAGATATCTTGTAAATACTTTCCTGACCATAATATTATAGGCGCAGGTTAACGTAACTAGCATTTAATAGGCTATATGATTCCACGTTAACTCGACATAATGAACATGAAATATTATCTCGACGTGGAGCGCAAGAGGGTACCTTTTCTGTGCTGGGTTGCCAAATCGTGTGCGAAAAATGTACAGAATTTTGTCACTAACATTTTCGTATCCGATTTTACTCATGATTCACGTGGCGTGCAGACTATACGGTCGTTCATGGACAACCTATGTAACTTGTTTGGAGACGAACGATAAACAGAGATGTCATTATGTACAATCTCAGATCTTTAACATGTTCCATTGAAACTTTCTTTAGCAATTAAATTATCGTTTTAGTTTTATACCCATGTTTAACCTTCATTCCAAAAGGTAAAAATACGAATCGGTTTTTATATGTTATTTCTTCCTGTGAGTGTATGTGTGTAGGGATATTTGTGTTTGTACCCCTCTTAAATATTTTAATACCACGTCTCTAGAATATTACGAAACCCAGTGTACACATAGTATTCAGTAATTCCACCCGGATTATTCATCTACGACACTTATTTTCAAAATATTAGTCATTTGAAATTCTTAGGTTCTGTGTTATATGCAGGGGACAATACAACCGATATTTGCCAAATATTGTATTTTGAAAGTTATCTATTTAAATTTCGAACAAAGGAAATTAAAAAAATATATAGCAATGTATGTTGTAATTGAGGTGTGTGTGTATATATATATATATATATATATATATATATATATATATATATATATATATATATGTGTGTATATGTGTATGTATGTGTGTATATTTGTATATATGTGTATATATATATATATATATATATATATATATATATATATATATATATATATATATATATATATATATATATATATATGTGTGTGTGTGTATACGTATATATGTGTACATGTGTTTATGTATATATGCATATATATATGTATGTGCATATGTATATATGTGTTTGTGTACTTATATGTGACACACAGACACACACTATCTCACACTCAGTATTAGTCAACAATTTCATTTGTTACAAAGTTTACACTACAAAAACATTTATTTTTTCAAGATTAAGCGCATATACACCCATCATGTTATGTCAAATTAATGTTATCCATTCGCAGTTATTTGTTCGCCTGATATGAGATCCATTGCATTGATATTACGGGGCTTTATTTTTTTAGAGGCAGTAGAACTTTATATATGCACAAATAATCAAATTCATGCTGCTCTGTGCATAAACTCTGACGTATAATGCGCACAATAAGATTAATTTTTGTCAACTAGTTATATTTTTTACAAAGTAATCGATTTCGCAAAGGTCATACTAATGACATACATTGTTTTGTAACTAAGATCAAATGTCTGTGTAAGTAAAGTACAAACACAGGTCAGTGTTACATGCGATTTTCAAATGAATGGATATTATATAACTGCAAAAAAAAAATTAAAACACATCACTACACTAGAACATATATATCTTCAGGACAAAGAAGCCACTTTTAGATTACGTTTAACTTTGAAAATTTTGGATTTGTTTTGTTCGTGTAATTGTTTCGTGCTCATTGGGATCTCTGATGGCCTTCCTTTATAATCACATTTGGTGCCATAATACCTGGTAGTAAACAACAGCGCCAAAGGTGACAAAGTTTTGGCAACATTTTTTTTTTTTCGCTGTGTAAATTATGCTGTACATAGAACATAACAGTGAAGAAGCAGAAATCTCGATCTATTATGTTCAAAGTCCCTTGGATCTGATAATAATACGGGTATGACCGTTTCAGGTGTAATGTTCCTTCGTCATCAGTTTGCAACAAGAACATTTTCACTTTTGCAGCAGTTTCTTGAAGACAGTAATTTGTCGCAGAAGTAACACCGTTTACTTCAATGAGAGAACTCTCTTAGCAAACAAGGCCATTAGGGATTGCAGCCAGAAATTTATATACATAAATCCTATAAATATAATCAACATTATTTATTGCTAATTCCCTCTCTTCCTGAAATCGTCGTTCATTAAGACGATAATTTTTATGGGCTAGTAAACCAAACGTTTTACAATATTTGATCATAGCGAGGAATCTTTCCTCCGCCTAAGATAAACCAAATTTCCTTGTGGTCAGCCTGGTACGTGCCTTTTTACGCCGTCGATCACTATCAGCTTGTGTTATTGTTTGTTCCATAATTTTATGTAATCTTCACACTTCTTCAACAGTTCTCCTGCAGAAATGTTGGTTTCAATAACTTGGTCCGCTGAAGATCCGTAGTCAGCATCAGGTTTAGTCGGATTTATTCTAGACCTTCTTGGTATTATTTGGCTTCCTTTCTGGTAAATAAGTTTACGACTAGCTATACGTCGGCTGGACTTCTTTCTTATGATTTTATTTTGTATCGACCCAGAGCGTTATAATACTCAAATTGAGATAGTTATTTCTTACTAAATTAACCTGAAATAAAATATTTTGAGGACCAGTCACAAACTATCCCCAATTTACGGTACATGTAACAATTACGTATTCAGTCGTGAAATCTTCGTAATTGGTGGTGTGATGGATTTATCACAGAATTTTTATATGTAAAATGTATGTATTAATATTTTTACATTGTTATGTTTTTTATCTTGGACTGTTTATAAAATAACAGATGAATGTGTTGATCTATGTAATTGAAAGAGAATGTGAATGTTCGAAGTATTTGTATTATAAAGTGAGCATGTACAGAAATGTTGAATACATAGCAACATTTTAAACTGTAAATTATTTTCGTGACGACTTTGAAGAAGAAATTTATTGTACACACTATTGAAATGTCATCAAGTATGCCGGCCCAGAAGCCCAACGAAAAGTCACCATGTTTAGCCGATTGAGTTTAGTCCTTTTAGTCATTATGTTTCCGTACGTTTGTTATTTTTTCATTTAAAATTCTTTTGGTAATATTTTCATCAGTAATTAGACATTCCAATGAAATTTCTCTGTTCTTGAATTTTTTTTAATTGCTATTATGTTTTGTTAATTGGAAATTTCAGGATGTACAGGATGATATTTCAGGAGTAAGCTCAGAGTTATTATAACCCACTGCAGCAGAATTAGGAGTTACATCAGTTTCCAAGGAGAATGTAGTTAAAACTACAAATGTGGATTCAAACGCTATGTTTGGACAGCTTGCTTGTATTGTTCAGCAAATTACTAGCGCAGAAAATTTCGACACATCGAATAAACATATTCTGGTTGTTGAGAAACCTGCAAAAGCAAATATACAACAATTGAGGCAGGAAATAAAATGTCAAGCTGTAGATACGGAATCTCAAATTTCCTTTCTTAGATCTCTTCTAACTGAATGTGAAAAGTACAGATCATCTGTTAGTAATACAAATAATACTGAAGTATTAAATAATGTAGAACAACAACTGAGTAGTTTTGAACAGCACTTAGAAAATCCCAAACCGCACCTGCTACACATAGAAATACAGAAAATTTTGACAAAACCCTAAGTACATCGAACAAACAAATTTCAAACGTTAATCAGAGAGTAGATACCTTAATTGGCAATATTAGTGATCAAGTTAATGTTCTTTTGAGTGTGTCCATTTCACCAACTAATAATGATGTGCATGTTGGTGAAACCATTGCAAACAATGACAACACTAACACAAGCCAGACTGCAGTGACAAGGGTAACATTAAATCACATACAGTCACCTTCTAGTATTAACCAAGCTAATTTGCTGCACCATCCAGCAAACAGCGGGCAGAGGGAATGCCAGTATTTTATGGAAGATATATGGAAAATCCAGTACCATTCTTAAATAATCTTTCCTAGTACGCTAAACTGTTTGGATTAAGCGATAATGAACTTTTGCGCTGTTTGAACATCAGTTTGAAATCAAATGCATATTTATGGTGGGAAGCAAATATAGAAACTGTAAGCACATATAATCAATTTACATAACTATTCTTATCCCAGTTTTGGAATGCTAAGATACAGGGCAATCTATGAGCTCGATTGCACTCTGAAAAATGTTATACGAGGAAGGGACGTTCATTTGAAGAACACTTCAGTAAGATGTTCGAACGCACCAGACATCTAACTGCTCCTATGAATGACTCCGAGTTTGCTGAGCTCATAATCTTACAACTACCCCTCAAACATAAAATATATTGGTCAGATACACCATTCGCAAATTTATCAGAGTTTAGACAGCAGCTATTATGAATTAATCAGTTGGAACGTGAAATTTTTCTCAACACAGGAATTTGAACATGAACCACCGGAGCCAAGATCAGTCATTGTATCTTCAGAATAATGAAATGACCGCACGAGAGCAACGGGCTGGATACTTGATTCATCACACAAATGTAGATACTGCACACATCCAGTTTTAAAATGGTCAAGAATAGAATCTGAACATCCAAAACATGAATACTGAACGAAGGTCGAACTACAATAGACGTAATATGCTCCGTTTTAACCCCAGTTAAAAAGAAGCAATAAGGGCTATAAAAATGGTAAAAATCCTAAGCAATATTCACCAAAGAAAAATCATTACTCTGTCGATAGCTTCTTCAATGATAATGGAAGTCCTGTAATTAACCCCAACAGTTCAAATAATACAGTAGTGCACTGTGTACCTGAACCAGGTGCCTACCGAAATTTGTCTCAACCCCCACCACCCCACCACCACTACCAACAGCTTTTGTTAATGCAAGATGTACACTGAATCAAGTGAATGCTAGCATAGCCAGTCCAGGCATCTCAGATGACTCGTATCCAAACCAAGACTCCTTAAAACTCATGGCAAACATTTTTCAGACCAATCAAGGCCATTTCGCAAATTAATGTCGATACAGAGGAAACTAAAAGGGGTTAGTGAATTCAGTTCCCGATTGCTAACCCACAATCAGGTTAATAAGGGAACCAGTGAATATAACTGTTACAAAATGAGTTACGGAAATAATAGTAATGAGGACATTTTTAATATTGAAACAAGAGATAAATATAATACAAACAAGCCAGTAAACACCATCACATTATATGAATCAGAAAGAGAATTTCCTTTGCAGGAAAATTTAGATGAGTTAACAAATTCAAATCCGTCTTTGTGTCCAGAAATTAAATTACAAGTATGTGGCATGTCTGTCAGTACTCTACCAGACAGTGGAGCTGAAATTAGCTGTATGAGTGAAGCTCTCACTCAAGAAATTGAAAGTTGGGGAATTAAATTACCTATTCTTCCAGTGCGTAGATTGAAAATAACTGGCGTAACATCTCGAGCAAGCCCCATAGTCAACAGGCAAGCCATAATAAATATTGAAGGATTAGGAAAGCCAAAATTAGCTTCTGTTATTATTGTAAAAGGTTTGGTTAAACCTCTAATTGTCGGTAATGATTTTATGAGCAAGTATCATGCTATTCTCAATTTTAGTGGATGGTTTCAGTACTAGAGATAATAGTAATATGAACATTCCAGAAAAAATGGCAGACCAGTGACAGCTTTGTTAATGTATTGAAAAGAGATTTTAATAGTTGTTAACGAAGCAAACAAATGCCTAATACTGCGAATTCTGCACTTCATGTAGAAATAAACCAAGTAGTTGCTGCTGTATCTATAATTTCAATTTTCAAAAGACTCAGTTGTACAATTTGCTGGTTAAACATTGTGAATGTTTTCCTGATGTTCCAGACAGAAACAAATTGTATAAAGCTAAAATAAATGTTTTAAAAGAAGAACCATTTAATCGGAATTCTTATCCCATTCCTGCACGATATTTATTAGAAGCCGAAGATTGCTTAAACTTATGTTGAATTGGCAAGTAATAAAAAGGGAAGCTAGCCTTTATACCAGTCCTATTTTTTGTGTCAAAAGAAAGATGCAGCTGTTAGGTTATGATTAAATGCTCGAGCACTGAACAAAATTACAATCAAAGACCGTGAAAGTCCAGTACAAACCAAGGAAATTTTAAGGCTTTATTAAGGGGTCATATTTTTGACAACGTTGGGCATCACCTGCGCATATTGGCAGTTACCAGTTAATTACGATTCACAAAAATGTACTGCATTCTTGTTCAAGAACGATCAATACGTATTTAATGTCGTGCCATTTGGTTCCTGCAATGCAGTGGCAGAGTTCACTTTAGGAAGTGCGTGCCAACTATTTACCCGAGCATATGTCGATGACATATCGATTGTATCAAGGTCTTTTGAAGAACTCCTAGAGCATATAAATCTGGTCCTCACTAAGTTAGGAAATGCTGGTATACCTGTAATGATAAAAAAATATATATTTTCTGCAGGGAAGAAGTACCATTTTTGGGCCACAATCTTACCCCTGATGGTATTCGAACATCTCCTGAAAAACTTCAAGCCATTACTCACTTTCCTGCACCTCGTAATGTGAAGCAATTACGAGCCTTTCTGGATGTTGTAGGCTTCTATCGCAGTTATTCTGATAAAATAGCCAGTGTTGCAGTACCATTATTCACTCTTCTAAAAAAAGGTCAAATTTGTACATGGGAAAATGCACATCAGAAATCTTTTGAGGAACTCAAGCAGATCTTTCTAAACGAGCATGTTATGTATCATCCTGTGATGTGAAGAAAATTTTTACTATACACAGATGCTTCGGCCTATTCCCTTGGTACGAAGTTAGCCCAAATTTATGAAGATGGGGTAGAAAATATTGTTGCTATGGCAAGTCATACTTTGACCTCAGCTGAGAAAAATTATACAGTTACTGAACGAGTAGCGCTAGCAATAATATGGTCAGTGTAAAAATTCAGAGGTATCTTTTTAGGTGAAAAAAATTACTTTAAAAACCGATCACCAGGCATTAACATGTCTTAAAGTAGGAAAGACATTTGAATATCTACTAACTAGGTGGTGTCTGTTGCTTCAGGAATATAATATTGAAGTACAGTATATTAAGGGATCAGAAAATGAATGTGCTGATTATTTAAGTAGAATTCCTGATGGAACACCTGAACAGCTGTAACCTAAAAAATATATTCGTAAATTGGTTGTTGCCCATATCCATTCACGTACATTGAATTCAAGCCCTAAATTATAAATTGTATTAAGAGAATTATCATTTAAGCAAAGTCGAGATACATTTCGTAATAAAGTTAAAGCAAAATTATTGTCATCGTCTGATCAAGATAAAATTCATATGAGATACTTTCAGTCTCCAGAAAATGTTCTGTTTCATCATAATCAGTTGAAAACACCATTTTATAAGTACTGGAAACCTGTGATACCAACCTGTATTATTACTCCAGTAGTGAAAGAAATACATTGCATTTCAGGACACATTGGCTCTACAAAACTGTATGAAACTACCAAGAGAGAAATGTTTTGGCCATCCATGCTGACATATATCAAATCTGTTGTCTCCTGTTGTCACTTATGTCAAAAGAGTAAACATCCTAGAGAGAATTTACAAGGCCAATATCAATCAATTTTTCTAAATGAACCTTTACAATTAGTATCAGTAGACTTGCTTGGACCACTACCAAGATCATAATCAGATGTGTGTTATGTTTTTGTGATGCTTGATTTATTTTCGAAATACACCAAATTATATCTAATAATGCACGCTAATTCTAATGTTCTAATGGAAAAAATTGAAATGTTTTATTCACGAAATTGTAAAACCTAGGTGTATATTGTCTGATAATGGCACACAGTTCACAAATACTACTTGGCAACAAGGTCTGACAAAGTTAGGCATTGTGCCTACCACTATTTCTGTACGTCATCCCCAATTCAACCCAGTTTAATGCACTATGAAAACGTTGGGTACTACATTGCATACTTATTGCCATAATTGCCAGCAGAATTGGCGAGAAAAAATTCCACTGGTAGAATTGCTCATCAATCATACTGTGCATTTAACTACTGGTTTTACACCTTATGAAGCCCTCACACATCGACATTCAGAATCAATAAATATTGTGTTGCCTCAAATAACAGCAGAAATGCCAACAGAAGAAATGGTTCAAGAGCATTTGAAAACAGAGATCAAGAAACTGATAAAATCAAGACTATTTCCAGCAACTGAGACCCGGAAAAAAAGACAAGAATTGTCTTAATTACATTATTTCAATGTGAACGATATGGTTTTGAAGAAAACACTAAGTATAAGTTCTTTTTGGGTCAATGTGACAAAAAATTATTTCTAATGTATGATGGCCATTATCGTGTAACAGCCATTATCAAAGAAAACTGCTATGAGTTAGAAGATATGAAAAGTATACCTGCAGGGAGAATCAACATAACCCAGCTCAGAGCATATCGTCTGCCCGATGCATAATATACATATTAATTTTCCCTACATAAAGAAAAAGAACATGAATTATTTATGAACTGTATAAAGTTCAAGTTTGAAGTTGAATGGACTGTATAATTTGCACACCAGCGATGTAACTGTAATGAATGTTATCAATTGCTAATATTCGACATGTTAATTTAAGGGTTTTTATCATGTTTTCAAAATGTTATGCTGTTGTTTTGTTATGAAACATTGTATGTTTTGTCGTTGATACTGCCGTAAATAATATTGCTTGGAGACAAAATTTTATGGTCTACAGTCAAAACTTCGAAACTAGAAAAATCACCTTAGCCTTCACTGAAGTCCATTTTGGGGGCCCGAATTATATTCGTAATATATGATGAAATGCTTTGGAATATAATGCAAAATGCTTGAGAAAAATGCTACATGTTCACTGGGAAACAATAAACTGCCACATCTTGAAACCTGCTAACTTCGTAACTTGTTAACTGTGTACATGTAAATGCAATTTGAAGTCAACATATATTTTATATTTTCAACATTCACTCGAAAGTCATGAGTTTAAACATTTTATTTATGTAAGATAAAATTTGAAAGTCAAGAAAAGAAGATCAAGACTGCAGAGAGAAGAAGACAGATGAAGAAAGGGGCAAAATACATGCAATTAACTTTATTCCTAAGTCTCTTTCCCCTTAGGTGTTGGTTATCGTCATCGTTGTATTCATACCTACACACTTACTAGGATGATTTAGGGTCTTCCGAATCATTATTTAATCCTTACTTCTTGTATATTGGCTTGTCGAGTAGTGTTTTGTTGAACTATGTGGATCTATTTCTTTTGAGGAATAGAGTAATCATTTTATTGGTTTACTATTGTTTGATGAAGTACATTAAAATATTTTCTGTTCTTCTAAACGAAACGACTTACGTTGTGAATACAATATATATGAAGCAAGTTCTTTGGATGGATATTTTCTAATTATGATACTAAGCAATTGTTTAATTCAGCTATTGAAATGATTTGAATTTAAATGATGACATTAGGATGCAGTAACTTTCATCAACTTTAATTTAAACTAAGACTTGAAAGTATATTGCCACATTACTCAGTTAAATATTTCTACGAAAATCGGTTACAAGTCTCCAGAGAAGCGATTTTTCCATGGTTAATTCTTATGAAAGACGAACTAAACTACCTACGATTCAAAGAGAATGAAGTGAAGATGAAGTGGAGTGCAGAATTAACTATATAAAACTCATTGAAAAAAAATGTAGCCATAAACTTTTGAGAAGTCACTGATCGAATCACTAAGTAGAAGGACGCTCTATTTCCGTTGAGAGGTATACTTCAAAATTCACTCTGACAAACAAGAATGTCTTTTGATACGAAAAGCAACTTGATGTCTTCTGCATTGTTTGAAGGTAATTATGAACTTCATTTGCATGAATTTTTTGTGAATGTTTTACTGTTGGACTGTATGTATTCACACGCAACTGACATTTTATGTGTTTAAACATAAAAACGGAATTCGTATAGGAATTATGGTCACGTATGGATCATCATGTGGTGTATATTATTTGTGTTTAAAAATAATTGTTATTCATTGTTTGTGTATCCCATATAATTAACTGTCGTTGTACATTTAAACCTGTTTTGCTTATGTTTTCTTTTCATAATGACGCACAAATTGGTCCATCCTTGAGGGGACACTTCTGTGATGGATTTATCACAGAATGATTATATGTAAAATGTATGTATTAATATCTTTGCATTGTTTTGTTTTTTCTATGTTGGACTGTTATAAAATAACAGATGAATGCGTTGATCAATGTAATTGAAAGAGAATGTGAATATCTGAAGTATTTGTGTTATAAAGTGAGCATGTACAGAAATCTTGAATGCCTAGCAAAATTATAAAATGTAAATTGTTTTTGTGAAGAGTCTGAAGAAAAATGTATTTGTCAAATTTATTGTACACACTATTGCAATGTCATCATGTATGCCGACCCAGAAGCCGAACGAAAAGTCACCATGTTTAGCCGATTGAGTTTAGTCCTTTTAGCCATTATTTTTCTGTACGTTTGTTACTGTTTCATTTTAAATCATTTTGGTAATATTTTCATAAGTAATTAGACATTCCAATGAAATTGCTCTGTTCTTGAATTTTTTTTAAAATTGCTATTATATTTTGTTTACTGGAAATTTTAAGATGAGCATGCTTACCACCATAAAAATTTCTTTAACCTTGCTTTGGAGTAGGGAAATGATTTTTATATTCACAGAGAAATTTGTCCAAATTTTAAATTTATTTTCAAGGATATTTTCCTACCCTGCACAGTGGTAATGTAATATATTACTAAACACTACTGAAACCCACAACATTAAATTAAATATATATTTATTATTGCGCAATGTAGGCTATAAAGTGTCTGATTAAATTTTGGGAAATGGCTATAGAATATGTTACGTAACAAAATAAAAAGCTAAGGGCAAAATGTTTTTATTAACTAAATATGGTGTTACCAAAATACATGAAACTGATCAGACGTCCTTCATTTTAATAACCCGGGCATGGAATGAATAAAACTATGTAAAAATAAAGCCAACTGAAAAGTATTATAATACGTACACTAAACGAAATACACTGAAGTCAAGTCGGATTAGTACGTAGTATGTGTGTACCAAGTTAGATGAAATTGGAGAAAATATTTCCTCAGCTGTGTCATCTTATTTTAAAACTATAAAAATTCTAATTTTGAAAATATGAACATGATTAAAGAAATACACAAATGCTTAGTCAGAATATTGAGCGGTGTATGAGTATAAAATTGATGAAATTTATAAAATATTTCCTCCGATACAACATACTATATTGCAAATAAAAAAACAAGTAGATCTATACAGAACTAATCAGCCTACTTTCCTGTAGTGTATATTTTGATAACAGAAATGTTTCCTCATGAGCTGAAGGGGGAGGAGTATCCTAGGGTTTTAGAACACACATAAAATAATGCCAACGAAAGCAATATGATGAAAAACTCAAAAATTAGAAAACATAATGCAACGTTAAAATTTTGTGTAA
>PNEQ01028840.1:6959-52561 GCA_003012365.1 Medauroidea extradentata | reverse complement strand
GGAAAAACGCAAAATGCAAATGAATCGCTCCATGGTGTTGTATGGTCAAAATGCCCCAAAAACACTTTTGCTTCAAAGAAAAAATTGGAAATTGGAGTCAGTGAGGGCATTTGTCAATATAACACTGGATGCATGAAGTCTGTGTCTGTTTTTCAAAAGGAAGGTGGCATTAGCCCAGGACCACAGACAGGAAAAATTGTTCGGCTTTCGTTCACCTTAATAGAAACTTAACGCAACACAGGACTTTATCAAAGTTTGTAATCGCTGTGTCACGCGTAAAATGATTATCTTTTACAACAACATGTTACAACAATTTTACTTTCTGTATTCCAAAATAGAAAGTAAAGAATATGCTTGTGTTTTGTTTTACGTATTCAAGTAGTTATTCGAACATCACTCACATTTGAAGATATCTGCGAAGAAAGGAACATTAAAAACTAAGGTATATAAATTTATCAATCAGTTACATATCTTCGTACTCTTACATCATAGGCTATCTTAAGGGTGTCTGTAATACGGGTCATTTATACTCTTTGTAGTCCTTTTCCTCAGATGAAAATTATGTCAGCTTTCACAATTCTGCCTGATGTCCTTTTTTGTGCATGACACGTACATTAGTAACGTTAACTCCCGAAGGAGGGTATTATTAATTATCAGCCAAGCACATTTGACCGAGTTTACCAATTGGGGGAACGTTGTTCAAATATTAGAACGGCAGTACTATAACGAAACTAAGATCTGAACTGAGAATACTGCGCAGCGTGTAACAATTATCTCTCAACCGTTCATATCGTTTCAGAATCCTCCACTCTTTGTTAACTGTAGGTCAACGTTAGCTTTTTACCTTCTTGTCTTTATTTAACTAATTATACTTAAGTATAGCTGTGGAACAAATTATGTGTACGAAAATCATTCTTGCTAAATAATAACGAATAATATTTACATCCAGGACGGGGAATGTTAATGCATAAAGTTATGTAATTCATGCAAAATGTGTTTCGATAAGCTAACAAACATGTTGAAAATCAAAGTAAATAAATTTAAAATTACACCGACGTCAGAAATAACTACACTAAGGAAGTTTTAAGGAAGTGAAGAGATACGAAAACATGGCGTCAAATATACGAAATAATTTACAGCCACTAATTTAAATTTAAAAAAATTTGCACCAACTTCTTTCAATCACTTCTGAGGACAGCTTTGCTGCATTGTCAGTGATGGGATGTTTTAAACTCCGAACTTCTTGGGGTTGAACCAGCAAATCACAGACGTGTGATGACGCAGTAACCTAGTTCTGACTGGTACAGTCAGATGAGCGACGCCGCTGTACAAACACGCTATGCCGATAACTGTAACCGACAACACCTAAATATGCGTGGTCAGTTGAATAGTAGACTCTGTTATGTATAGTGAAGGTTAGTCTGCTACCAAATGATAACGCGAATTTCGCATGTCTCTGCTAATTACCACCTCAATCGCCATGTTTGTTCTGTAGCTCAAAGTAAATAGAATTTGCAGTATAATGTCAGATTTGATATTTTTATTTTCAAAATTAAAAAAAAGCGAAGAATATTAAAATTCAACATGGCGACTGAACTCCAGCCTTGACACATGTCTACGTGGGTCGTTCAAGCTGATTTGTCGTAGCCAAAGGCAGGCACTTATCTGGCGAGATAGTGAAATAGGATAGGGCGAGAAGTATTTATCTCGGAACTACGTAATGGTTGTGTATCAAACGTGAAAAAAATGTGTTTTGTTATATTTTAGAACTATTAAAGTTGTACAGAACAGCAGTAATATTTTTAAAGGCATAATATATTTCAATGCCAAATACTGAAATACGACTAGGTAAAGTAAAATAAACACATATATTTTCAAAAGCTTGTATGCTTAAAAACTTAGTACCTATAAAAATTTTAGTGTCTAAGTGAATAAATATTTATTTATTTAGGTTTTTATGTTCAATTTGTGAGGTACTATAAAACAATAATTACGTAATTAGATGTGCTCGATTGGACGCGGAGAGTGCAATGATACGTGAATCACGGATAATTTTGCAAGAAAATAATTATGGAACTAAAAATATTGCTTAGTTTAAAAACAATTATTGTAACCTATTTAAATCACCACTGCAAATATGTGTGTACAGATGAAGGGAGAAGAATTAAATGTATGGGAAACTTTAAAAAAACATGTAAACATAAGTATCATGATACAATACAAAATATTACAAAAACCAAATTTCATTAAAATGATGTAAATAGAAACCACAGGAAAAACCTATATTTATAATTGTCATGGTTAAAGGGAAAATTGACACTTATGTAATATAGACAAGGGCAGTGGCTTGGTGTGTGGTCTAGAGCCAATTATGTACGAGTATGAAGTAAAGACATTTTATTAAAGTAGTTAAAATGTTAAATAATTTACAGAAAAAGTTTTAGATTTTTTGTAATCATTACTGTAAATAAGTGAGCGGAAGGTAAGGGAGGAGAAAGCAATAAATAGGTGAGATAATTAAAAACTGTGAATTAAAATATAAAAATAATACCATCATATTTAAACATAAAACGAATATAATAAAACACAAAATTTGATTTACAGCTAAGGCAAAAAAAATTACAATTTTTGTAACAAAAAATTGTAATTATAAAATTCTTGCATTATTAATATTACTAAAATATAGTTAAATTAAAATTTGGCAGCTGTAAATTACCGTTAGAAGAAAAAAAGTCTTATTTGCATGCTTTGACATGCAGTCGGAAATGCGAGTTTTGGCACATTGAATTAGGTGTATTTTTGGAAAGTCTAAGGGAGAATAGACATATTGAGGGTTGGAAGCGAAATTCTGAGAAAAAGTAGATAAAATATTGTGGCCAGCAACTGTCATCTCCCACAAATCTTACGAAATCATGCACTATTAAGTCCTATAGTTGTACTATTAAAGTGTAGTTTCCACTCAATTTTTGCAATGATTTAAATTATGGAAATGTATATTTAATTCGTGTATGTATTTGACAAAATTATTTTACAAAAATTAAAAAAAAAAATTCGATACCTTTACATGTTATTATTTATTCGAAGAACTTCTGAAAGAAATCGTAAGTATAAATTGTTACGACTGTATGTATTGTAGAAATATAAAGCATTCACAATGCTTCATTTATTTGGTATGTTTTTGCGTCATTATTTCTTATTGTTTCAGTTGGCATTTGCTGTTGTAGAAGTAAAATTTAATATCTAATTTCCTAAAATTTAGTCTGTATTATACGAGTGCTTTATGAGGCATATAATAAAAACGAAATCTGATCCTTCCTGGGAACTGCAACCAGTGTATTGGCAGAACTAAGTTTACTTAGAGTTAGCCTTTTACTACACTCTAAATTACATTATTCATTGAATTCCTTCTCTCTTTCGACTTACTGAACAAGTTTTTAACTGTCTACAAATATTTATTCTTGGAATGGACTTTCTTCTTTCAGTTAATGGATCATTGAGGGAGGAAAAACGTAGAACTAACTTTCCAGCTCGGACCGTTCCAGTTATAGGCTAAAAAAGACACGACAGTCTGACTTTCGCCTCAGCGGGCAGATGGTACTTTATTTTCGCTCCAATGCTAATAGGAATAAAATGAAGTAGCCTATAGCGGCTGCAGGCTGGTGGCTGGGCCAACTCTTCAAGTGCATATTTAATTCCCGCGGTGACGAGCGGAGGGAAAAGTTCCAGCCGTCGCCCCGAAAGCGTCTTGATGTGTACATGCAGATGAGATTATTCCGTCCGCCGCCGAGCGGTCTCCGCTGCGACCAAGTTTGTCGGCCCGCCGAGCCCCGGCTTTGTTGCGATTACATTAAGAACTCTTCCGGACGAGCGAAAATTGCCGGGCCAAGTGAGTTGGAGCGGAAAGTTTGTGCGACCAGGCTCTCGTTGGCGTGGCGCTCAGGGGGAAAAATGTAACATCGAGTCTGAGGCGAAATTTCAACAGCGAGAGCAGCCGAATGTTTTGCTTTACGACAAGGATGAATTAATCACTCGTACAAAAACACTTCATTTCAATTGCGCGAGTTTTAGACCGTGATAGTTACAATATTATTGTCAGGAACTAGAACCTTGCAATATGTAGCAAAACTGTTGTCAATGATTCGAATTTTAAATACTTTACAGTACAACTTAGGAATTAATAAAAAATAAATAAATACAGTAGACATATTCATCATTTGAATCTGTTGTAATTTTTTTCAATAATATCAATAATAGCGACTTATTAAATTTAAGTACTTACTTTGACATTATATAAATAAAGTATTTTAAAACGTGAAAATCACAAAATTTACTTAAAATAATTGTGTCATACATTTTTCATAAAGTTAAATCGATAAGAAAATATTATTAGTCTTTGAAGTAAATATGTTTTTTTAGTTAGTTCCTTTGCTATCTGATACATAATACACCTTTACGCGTATTTTAAAAGAAGTATTGTTTAAAAGTAAACTTAAATATGACCAAACAACATAAAAATTAAAAATAATAAATAAATAAAATATTGCCTGCATGCCGTTTTTGATGTGAATGAATATATTTTGAACAGTATACTAACTTAATAAAGTTAAAGAAATTATTGATATCTGTTTTTATATATTATTGAAGAAAAGAAATTATAAACTTCAACGATTATTAATTAATTGCATTTGTTGTTTATCTAATTAAAATTACTGTCATACTATTTACATTTAACATTCCACATTTGAGAAAAATTATCAAGTTAAAAATATGTGGGTCTGATATTGATAGTGGTATAAGTCACAATTATTTAGTAGTGTCGTTTTACTTAATATTATTCACATGTTCTATAAGAATATTCCGTTACAAAAATTTCACTCTTAACTGAATTTCTGAATTCCATTCGCGTACTGCAAGAATGAACTGCGTTTTGCATGTGATTACAAAAAATTGTTCAAGAGGAAACTTTTTTAACTTACACGACTATAAATTTAATCCCCTCAAATAGAAAACATTTTCCACTCTGGAAATACTTTAACGGACACGCTGAGCCCTGCCAGGGAAGCTGTGCGAGTAATAATACTTTGGAGAGGTCACTGCCTGACTCAAGAATATCCTACCATCGATCATTTTAACTAACTCGAATACATTTCGTTATTTATAGGACTTGAGAAAAAGGTTCATTCTGGACCAATACTGTGCAAATATACTTAGTAAAAAAGTACAAAAAGAAAATTAAAAACCAGTATTTGTAAATAACTCTCTTT
Organism: Medauroidea extradentata; assembly: GCA_003012365.1. NCBI lineage: Eukaryota > Metazoa > Arthropoda > Insecta > Phasmatodea > Phasmatidae > Medauroidea > Medauroidea extradentata. Next base: position 47,297 of record PNEQ01028840.1, on the reverse strand, counting down.
AATATAAAAATATAACTACACATTTTTCATGTAATGTAAGTACTATTTCTAAAAGTTGCTCAAATTGAGTAGTTATGTATGCTGCATTCATTCTAAATGAACTAACTCGCGATTTTTAAAGATGGATACAAACACTTTAGGAACTATTATATTTAGTTTTATTGTCAGTATAATGAATGTTGTAGTTTGTTTATTTATTTTTTACAAAATTTTAACAACCCCCTCTTTTTTGTACTATGTTAGTAAATGTTTGTGTACACATCAAAGGAAAACATTGCCTTGTGTATTAGAAGCGAAAGATGAAAAGCAACTGCAAGCTTTGGCGCACCGTTGTAAGAACACTATGGGAACTAAAATAGTTTCGTAAGAGGAAACTGTATTCTCAAGTACAGTTAACAATGCTTACACTTTCATAATGTATAAAAATATTATTAATACCGCCTTGAATACCCTTAAGAGCGCAAACTACCATGTGCTTCAAATGCGTTGCACTATGAAAGTAAATACCTTTTTTATTACAAAACTATTCCACATTGGCCAATTATGCCAATGTACGAAAGAAGAATATTTTTGGACAAGTAGGGTATGTTATTTTTAAGGCGTCACTCTTTAGTTTAGCAGTGGTTTCGAAAATATTATTTTTTAACGCAAATTAATAGGCCCTACATGTGTCAAATATTAATTCGGGCAGTTATGACACTTATACATCATCGTATGTGTCTGAATTTTTCTGTTTCAATACACTAAACTGATTTTTAGATTTTTGCCCCCGAAACAGCACACCTTTTGTTGTCAAAATAAGCCTAAATGAAGCAAAATAATTTTTTTGCTAGCAAACGGTACATTATAAAAAAAAACGCTCTGGCAAAATTATGTTTCGTATGACTGTACACAGCCTAAAACTTTTTTCAATGCATTTGGTTAAAAAAATATTTGAGTTATTTGCAATTGTTTGAAATAAATGAAAGATCATGGCCTTAAATCACCGTGCTCATAAAAAACACTGTTTCGAAGCCATCCAACTTAATTACCAACAGCCTCTTCACACTGTCCTACATGAAAATTTTCTTGCCAGGTGTATGCGAAACTTAAACGTGAACTGCAGTTTGTCGCAAACTTACCACCAATACAATTACATGGTCACCGCTTACATTCCCGCAGTAAGAATGAATCGGCGGAAATTTTGCAGCGCTTAGCTCATGACATTGAGGCATTTGATGTGCGTTTCAAAATCACCCTTATAGCATCGTCAAATGTGAGTGTCTATCATGCACATTGGCACCTCCCTTAGGACTGTTCTGCACCGGAAATTTCGTAATCGTATAACAGTTATAAACACTGTTTTACTTTTACACATGAAATTAATAGTAATTTCCCACAAATAAAATATTTTTCGGTTCCATAGTTTTCGTACAAGCCTATGTCTAAGAAGCTATTATTTTATTTTCGTTACATGTCCAAAGTGAAAACTATTCAAACGAAACAAATTAAATAATTTAGAATGAAAATAACAATACTAAGCTATAGAATGACACGTATGTAATTTTACGTTAATATTGGTTTCATCAAAAAAAAAATCTTGAATGATCCTAAATTTTTGTATATCTTTGAGTACCAGTATTTTTAAAAATAATTTAAACTTGAAATAACAAATACGTTATTATGTAGCTTACTACATTTACTTTCACTCTAAATTATTTCATTCCCATGGTTTGAATATTTTTTACGTTGGGTAAGTAGCGAAAATAGTCGAATTTCTACTTCGACATGTCTTGTAAGGTAAACTAGGGAATCGAAAAATATTTTAGTTATTATAATTTACTAATGATGTAATGTGTTAAAGTTGGATATTGTTTGTACTATTATAAAATACGATTTTTCAGGTCTGATAAGAAAAATTACACAGTTCAGCAAAATTATACTATAGAGACCTTCTACTCAGCGATTGTTGGCCTGTTTTGCTTGTGCGAATTCATTACGTTTGTAAGCATGTGCCAGCACGCTTTCCAACAGTTACTCCGCTGCCACTGAATAATGCAATGCCTGTATTTGTATGCGTAAATATTCCACACATACCGTTTGAGAAACACATGGATACACAGCAACTAAAATGTTCAATTAGTTTATTCTACAATTTCTGTACATTTTACGGTGTTTTTTGTAAAAAAAATTCGGTTATTTCTACCCGACTGAAATAACTTTGAGCTGATTAACTACTCTTATTATATACATGTTTTAATTCCAAATACACGATTGTTGGACTAGTGAATATATTGAAGTCAATTGTTATTAAAATGTAGCAACCGTAAATAAAAAAAACGTTCTTTAATCAAGGTGATAAATAAAGACACTTTAACCATTTACTAAGGAAATGTCAGGTTTACATTCCATCTTATTTTTGCAGACTTTGATTGGTGTCATAGATGTTGATACGTCATGATTTATAACTTCACTTGTAACAAGCGGATTTTAGGGATATCTATAGGCCCTATTATCTTGTTTCCGATTAAGTGTTTGTACTAAAATCCAAAACCCCGGCACATATTTCTTTCACACGTAGTCTCTTCCATTGTGTTGGGTTTTTATTTAACATATATACATTATTTATTGAAATTAATTCATACATCTTAGTAGAGAACTTTGACGTTATTCAATGCCCTTGGGATACACTTATATCAATCAACAAACGCATTACATGATGATTCTGAAATGACGAATTTCTGTTTATGATTTAGAAGTAATATTTGATTAAAGATGTCATAATTATTGGCCATGTGAAAATCATTTATGAGGTTAAATTTTAACGTAGGGCTATAAATAATATTTTTTCAGAGACTATTCCTAAACGACCAAAGTACGTGGCTTGTTATGCCCGACCTTAATCGCCGTGTTTTTACGATGGACAATTTATGCACACCGTTTCTACACAGTTACGCATCTTATAAGTAAAATATAAGCAAAGTTATCATTATACCTCATATAATATTAAGTGTTATGTTCGTGATAATACAGTGTTCCTTTCTAAGACAAATTAATGGAACGCCAAATCACTGTTCACAAACTTTGGCACGAGGTTTCATGATGACAGTGTCATCGACAGGATTGCGACACCAGCCTCGAAGCGTACAATTTTTATTAGTGAAAGAACATTCCAACATTTTAAACAAAACCAATGCATATTCATGTTACTTTGAGTGCGTGCTGAGATGACTATCTTTGGTCTTGTGTAAAAGCATAACCGTTACTGATTCAAGCGGTACTGGGTTTGATTCCTGACTTACAGCGGGCTTTCTCCATGGCTTTGCCGTGCGATTAATTTAAAATGTGACCCAATCAAGTTATTATGAACTTTCAGAGTTATTACGTATACATTTTGATAAGATCATGTCAATTAAAAAATAAATTCACAGTTTCGTAGCCAACTCTTGGCAATCCTTTCTCCATATATTGCATATCCTGAATAGTTTTTCTTGCAAAGTTACACGTTCAACAAATAAATTTTTAGTACTATGAAATAAGATATGACAACCCGGTTTCTTCGGATTTTCTTGGCCTAAGTACAAAACCGTTTGCAGTGTTGATGAACTTATTATTATGACAAATAAAATAAACTACACATGTATAATTTAAACAAGTCCGCACTTACTTGCCCAACACGATACCTGCAGAATTTTCAAGGCAAGCTCTAGAACGCCAACATTTCGGTAGTTATATCCAGTTTGCGACGAGAATGGCAGCTATTCCGAGGCAGGCCGTAATGCCGCAATATGCAATAACCATAAGGCGGACTTTCCTAGAACGCTTTTCTTCTCCCTGCGAAAGCTTATTGCGGATTCTTGTCGCAATCTTTCCCGTCTTTATGGCCACGCAGCTCTGGTCGCAACGTGCGCAACATGGGTATAAACTAGCAGATAATCATTTGCCGAGAGGAGAGCGACCACTGAATGGCGAGAGCTGCCGGCAGTTTTAAGCTTCTAGAAGGATTTTCAAAAAAACCTGACAAAGAAAACACTTCGCCCTTGCAGTTACGACGAGTCAGGCATGCAATATCAGTCACTTGTTATTTACAAGTTTCTAAATGTAAACTGCCACACATATAATAGGTTTTTGTACAATGAGAATATACGAGAGCAGTTAACGTCATTTTCCGGCTTAAATAATCGCCGAATTATATATCTTGTTAAAAAGGCCAGTTAGTAGTCTAGGTGCCTTGAAAGGTTACGTAAATACCTTCCATGCCATTGAATTTTAAAATTACTCTCTTATGTTGTGAGATAATATGGGATTTAATAGGTTTTGCCGTTGAGCCTGTACTAAATGTGATAGACACATGGTTTCATAGGTAGAATACTCCAAATTAAGGCAGAAGAAAAGAGAAAAATTTTAATAGTAAGGCGTAATACAGCCACAAGCCTTTTTAATCAAACAGATTTTGGTGTGGCGTTTTATAAATGTCATTCCAAGTTTTTTCTCTCTTTCATTCATTTTATATCTGCTGTTATAAATATAAATTAATTGCATTCACTTCAGAATGTGCGAGATGTGCTCGCTCATTTAATCTGTATTTGCCCGTTCATTCATTTCGAAGTTAAAGTAGTCGTGTGGAATTTATGACACGTTTTTGAGTGTTTTATACATTGTATAAGGTTGTTTACTGTAACTGCAGTAAACAGTGTAATGGACTGTTGATAATATTAGTACCAACCGTAAGTGAGTGAGTGAGTGAGTAAGAGAAAGATTTTGGTCAGCGCTTAACATCTTGATCTTTTGCGCCGGTGAGGGGTAACATGAGGTGAGCGTGGAGCAGCGCCGGAATGAAAGGGTGGGGGAAACGGGAGATCCCCGAGAAAACGCACCGACCATCTAACCAGTAAGAAACAAGATATTATGAATATTTGTGATTTAGGTAAATCTCAAAGATCACGCCTAAATGTATTAACCAGTTATGAGGCGTTCCATTAAGTAAGAATCATTTGTTTTCTTAGTCCCTAAGTACATGAAGATGGGCATTGGATATGTCAACGTTTGATGCTTAAGAGGGAGTGAGTAGTACATAATTCAACGCAAAGCATTAATCTATAACTGTGGGTTTCTTGAAGCCAATTTGCGAAAATTAAACAAAAGCAATCCTAGACGATAGTTTTAGCCAGCGTTTTAAACAAAATTGTTTCCAGTGTTGCGAACTTCTGAGGCACAATCTCTGACGCCGGAACCTCGTGCATTTAACAGCGGCGCAAGAAATAACGCGTGACCAATTAGTAATTCTGGATAAATATTTACTCACAAAGTTGGCAAATAGAATACCATTGTCTAGGATTGGCATTGGGTATTTTATCCATATTGGCTTCGAAAAAAGTGTAGGAATCGATTGATGTTTTCAGCGTTCATCTACCACGCACTCTTAATATAGAGTCATTTACAAACGACATAACATTTAATTAGTATTTGTAGCAAGCATTAAGATCAATAATTATAGTAATTGAGAGGGATTTTTTTTTTAAATTGTGACATGGAAGCAAATATATCGTCAGTAAGCAAATATGTGACACTCGAAGTTTCTCTGAATATCTGTTGTTTTATAGTCTAGTGGACAATAAAATTAATCTCTTTGAAAGGTCTCTGAACTTTATAACCGCGGTATCTGTCTGCTCTTTTGGAACATTCACCGTTGAAATAATTATATATATATATATATATATATATATATATATATATATATATATATATATATATAATCTTCGCAAGATTTACAATTACGGCTGTTGGCTCCCTTTTGAGATGTCACGGGGTATATATACTTTTTATATATGTTATACGTTTAAAAATACAATATTTGTGATTTTTCAACAAATTAAGATTTTGTATTTTTTTTGTATTTTTTATATTTTACATCGAAAAAAAAAATGGTTACTGAAACAGAGCTATGTGATTATTATTTGCCAGTCTAGTGTTTTGTTACTCCCGTGCCTAGTTAAGTGTAATAGCTGTATTGACACACACACACCAACACACACACCTACACACACACACACACACTATTGGTAAAACATGTACAAATAACGTAATAAGGTATAATTGTACATTTAAATGAGGAAAACAAATGGCCACAATTGCAACCCTTTTTTAGTACTAACGTTAACGTATAAAATTTTCATGAATCCCTACCTACCAACAAAATTTCGCTTATTTGAATGGAATGTTTATATTTTAAGTATTTATTTATGACTCCTTACAATATGTATCACTGTAAATAATTATGAAACAACATCTCAAGAATGATATATCCCTGAAAATTATTAATTTTTGGTTTTATAATTCATTATGCCAGCAATACTTCACAAAAAGTTGTAAAATACCTACTTCGCAGCAATGCTAGTGTAACGTTAGAAGAAATTATTTGTTAATGTAGGATTTTTTAATGTTTTACAGTTTCGATAGAAAAATTGTTACTCAAGGATATTTAAGTAACTTTTATTTCTTCGATATTATTAACTATGTTAAGAATTATCAGTTCATCGTCATTTAATAACTACATAGTGCTGGGGCATAGGGTTTAATTTTTCTAGTCTGATTAATTTCTAGCGTATAAAGTGTTCATTTAGGCTTAGTTAAATCTGTTCATTAAAGGCAAGCAATTTTATTTTAAATAAAAGTTCTGAATATAATTCTGAAAAAAAGAAAAACTTTTCAAACTCAATGTGGAAAGATCCGTGTTTGATAAATTAATGCAAGACAAAAGAATACTCTTTTACGTTTATCTGAACTCATATACTTTACATTCTTGGGAGAGTTTTACTTGATTCTAAACTAACTGAGTTCACGAAACTCTGTGAAGTGTTAGTTTATAGTAGAAATTAAAGGAATTGTGATTTAACTAACAATAATAATTTTACAGTGAATTGCTATACTTTTGTGCTTGAGATGCTCTGATTGATTAGTATTGTTTTTATTATTTTAATACTGTATTCTATAATTACCCACCAGTCATACAAATGCTTATAAACTTAACACGCATTTCCTTTGTGCTAGTTTTAGTATCGATATACGAGTCAATAATGCCAGGAAATCTTAAAATACAACACGTCAAATTATTCTCTTGCAAAATATAACTGTTTCAAACGTAACATTGAATAGGAGAATATAGGTTATTTCGTTCGAGAATGTGTGAATCGATGAGGTAGAGTGAAAACACTTATACGTTAACTAGTATACTGCACAATAATTTTCGTTATTTTATTTTGAAAGAGATATATGTATTCAAAGCTCGTATGTGCCACTTCATAGTCTATAACAATCTTGTTTCTGTGAAACTGAAACAAGACTTATACTACCTACAAAAAAACAAAAACCCGCAACAATTTCTAGGTCAGTTTTCAGTAAATTACGCAGTAATAAATTAAGTATATCTTAAATTCTTATAACGAAATAATTTTTTTTGCGTTTCTAAAATCGTTATTTGTATAAGTTTTCAAAGAATAGTCAGTGTTTCAGTAAGGAATACTATGAATTTTAAAAGAAATTATTCAGATTTCTGTTTAAACAATTCGTCATTTCTGATAGGACGCAAGAGCTTGGTAGGAAATGTTAATTCCGTTCATTTATAGAGAGATTCAAAAGAAAAAATATTATCCACTATACATACTTGCACAATTGTTAGTGTAGTTCAAAAAAAATATTTTGACAATTAGCGGACAAGTTATTTTTCTGATTAATCAATACAGTAATGTTTATATCTTTACTGCAGACGTAAAAGTAACACAACATAAACAACAAAATAACATACGATTAAAAACATACATACCACAAAAATAAATAAACAAATTTGTTTTTAACACTACTGCAACTCATATAAATTTAACTATAAATTTTATCACATTCATACTTCTGAAATAAAAAAAAACGACAAAACATGTGTCAAAATTAACGTTTACTGAAATAAAAGCGAGGAAAGTGTGTCAATCATACTGACATATTTTACTTGGTCTGAATGCATTAAGCTAGTTAATTGGACAGTGACTGAATATTCGGTAAATTAAATTTATTTACTCTCTATGCACTGAAATGCTCAGTCGGCACATATTTCTTAGGCGTCAAAGTCATTTAACATGTTAAACTTTACTCACCATGTCAGAGTGCTATTCAAACATCAACGTTTGCATGTATTTCCCAACAAAAATTAATATGGCACCAATCATGAAACAACTATGGCTGAGTTTACCAAACAGTGCTCTTCTTTGTGAAGAGGATTTCATTCCTCAGAAAAATCCCCCAACGTTATCTAATTTCGTTATTAGCCAACCTTGTATATTTTTAAGACCAACAATCACACTACGCTAAGATGAGCCCAGCAAAAGAATCAAACTTCTGTCATAAATCCTAACTACTTCCAAATGAGCCACCAAATTAGTTACGCACCAAAAGTGTATCATAAGCTTTAACAAAATATTTGACACAATAGCATTCTAAGTTACATACAGTAATTTAAATACCAATGTTAAAATAAGCAGTTTTACATTACCAAATAAAGTACGTTCATATTCTGACGTAAATAACTAGAGCACGTATGCTACTGAAGCATGTAAACATAACATTACTTTTAATAAAACAAATTAAACAATTGGGATGTAAACATCACATAGTTAAAAATAATGTGGACCAAAAATGTAGTGAATTATGCAAAACATGAATGCAGTTGAATTGCGTGTGTATGAAATTTGAGATTTCTCTTGCGTAAATAAAAAATAATTAACTCCACTTGCAAGTTTAATCACACGAATTCAATTTTCGTTAATTTTGTGTATACGCTATAGAATCAAGATTTTTTTTAAATAAGAATTTTTAATGCTAGAATACTAATCTCACAGAAATTAAAAAAAAAAAAAACGGTCGTAATTCACGAGTTTTTTTTTTGTTTTGAAAATTTGTTTTACGCAGAGATTACATTCATCAGATAATTACGTTCAACTCCCCACGGACTGCCTAGAGCTTGTTTGAAACGACACTCTTTGCCACGAACTTTTCCGGAATCGTATACAACAGAATATTTGAAAACAAACGGAAATGACCCAAAAAACCGACAATATAAATTATAAAAAAAAGAGTGAAATTGTTTGCGTAACGAGTTCAGAGTAAATGTTCCAGTAAATTAAAATTTCCACAATCACGTGGGATTCGAAATTGTCAAGTTTGCTACATTGAGCAATATTGCTTTGTAGTTCACGATTTTTTTTCTGTTAAACAGCTATGAGCAAAATAACCGTTACGTGGTAAGGTAATACATGTTCCCTGTTGATTCTCACTCTTACTTGAAAATGTGGAATTACAACTTGTATAAGCTTGTTGTTAATAACCCTTACAAGTTCTTGGTATTGTTGGTAAGTTTTACTAACTACGTTTCTTAAGTTTATATGTGTAGTATGTAAACAAATATACATTAAGTTAGTTATTTTCGGAGTGGAAACACCCTTCAACATAAAAAAAAAGATTGTTTAATTCGAAAGCGTTCTTAACAAAATCTATGTACCTACGTATATATGCTCCTCATAAAAATTTTGATCGTACAATGGATCTGAACCAAATTTGGCATAGGTACCTCTCAGTACCCAACTTACAATACATCATAGGTGAAAATGAGCTCCTCCTCCCCTTCCTGACATTTTGGGCAGAAAACAGAAATTTGGATTATTTATCTCTCATTCACGGCCGTATTATTATGACGTAAAATTCACATATCAGTTACGTATCTGTAACTATTTTTCAAAACTTTCATGTGTATATTTTTTTCATCCAATACGTTATACAGGATGAAAGAAACATTTAACTAACAAATATAGCCGCCACGGTTGTTGAGGTTATAGTTAACGTCAATTTACTAACCAGTAGGCGAAGAGAGTTAAGGTTTGCATTCAATTTACGAACGTATGAGGTTTAAAGTGTTGAGATATGACTCACGGTCACATTTCTTGACCTTGTAGACATAGCTATCAGTTGGCAGGAAAGCCTTTTTCATAGTCAAATATGACTACAACGACCTCTTTAATGACAGCTTAACTCAGTTTAGAAACCAAAACGTGATAAAAAACTTAAAGGCAATACACAAGTTTAAAAAAGTTGTACAAGACATACATAAAAGGAAAAAACAAAAGCTGGTTTAAAGGAAGAACAGAGACAAGGTTAGACATGTGATTCGGTAGAAGGTTAGGTCATGATGGATGAGGTTAGATACAGGCAAAAAAAAATTAAACAAAACAAAATGAATATCATATTGTACACAATCGTCTACATACAAGAAAGTTACTTAAACCAAAGTACGAATGGATACTGTGGGACACTAGAAACCACAAACCAAAGTCAAATGTACAAAAAAATTAATAAAACAAAATTTTTAAAATGTATAAAAAATAAAATTCTTTGGAGGTATAACTCAGAAATCCATACAGCAAAATGTAATATCTGTGAGGGAGAAAGAGGGATGTGGAGAGAGAGATGAGGGTGGAGAGAGAGATGATGAGGGTTGAGGGAGAGGGAGAAGAGGAGGGTGGAGTGAGAGAGGAGCAGGGTGAAGGGAGAAAGAGGAGGGTGGAGCAAGAGAGAGCGAGAGAGAGGAGAGTGGAGAGAGTGACAAAAATACTTAAAAGCAGTACACAAGTTAAAAAAAGTAATACGATACATACATACAAGGGAAAACAAGTGTTAGGGTAAAGAAATAACAAACACAAGGTTAAAGAAGTGACTTGGTAGGAGGTTAGGTCATGTAAAATAAGGTTAGATACAGGTAAAAAAAGGCCAATAAATAACATACTGTACACAATTATCTACATAAAATAAAATTACTTAAACCAAAGTACTAATAGGTACTGTGCAACACTAGGAACCACATACTAAATTTCAACGCACAAGAAAATAAATCAAACCAAATATTTAAAAACTAAAAGAAAGTCTTTGGAAGTCTAACTCAGAAATCCCAACAGTAACACGCAATATCCATCAGGGAGAGAGAGGGTGGAGAGAGAGAAGAGGGAGAGAGAGAAGAGGGAGAGAGAGAAGAGGGAGAGAGAGAAGAGGGAGAGAGAGAAGAGGGAGGAGAGAGTGCGAAGAGGGAGGAGAGAGAGCGAAGAGGGAGGAGAGAGCGAAGAGGGAGGAGAGAGAGAAGAGTGTGGAGAGAGAGAAGAGGGTAGAGCAAGAGACATAGATGAGGGCAGACAGAGATGAAGGTGGAGCAAGAGAGAGAGAGGAGGGTAAAGCAAGAGAGAGAGAGGAGGGTGGAGCAAGAGAAGAGTGTGGAGCAAGAGAAGAGTGTGGAGCAAGAGAGATAAGTGAGGGCGGAGCAAGAGAGAGAGAGAGGGGGGTGGAGAGAGTGACAAAAATAGTTAAAAGCAGTACACAAGTTTAAAAAAGTAATACAAGACTTACATACAAGGGAAAACAAGTGTTAGGTTAAAGGGAGAACAGAGACAAGGTTAGGTTAGGTTAGGTGGGGTAGCGCTCCTAACGACGAGACTTCGAAATGGAGACAGACTGAACCATTAGTACATACAACACCAACGCTATCTAGCAGACGACACTGGAACCAAGAAGATTGGTACAGGTGCTAGCTCTCCTGGTAGAAAGACTTAGTACAAAGTCTTAATAATCAGCGCCACCTTGGAGACGATCAGTAACTACTTCGAAGCCAACCTAGAGGTTAACTGTATAAAAAAACATGACGGAGGGTACAGCTATGAGAGTAGCTAGGAATTAAGACAACGGACAGAAACAACGATGGTGGGTAGACCATATACGAATAATTACGAGACAATTGCTGAACAGATCTCCCGATCCCGCTCCTAGGCTCCTGCAATAGAATCGTCATTACTACACTACTATTATAGTTTGATAAAAAAAGGGTTATTAATTATATAAAACACATTAATGTCAATTTCAGTTAATTTTATTTCAGTGTTGTAGTATTTAAATAAGAAAATACGCGGAACTATATTCAGCAATTTGCTGCCAACCACACAAGGCGTAAAATAAGAGTATTGTTAGTGTTAAATTATGTGCAGTAACGGTTAGTGATTTTTTCGAAGGTTATGTTATTAATGCTCACTTTATCCCGAACGACCTATACCAATTTCATCTCTGTTTCTTGGGGGATAGTTTTTATCTATCAGTACACCTTGTGGCCACTACCAAAGTCCATTCGCAGGGCCGGATTTAGGTCTACCACTAAGTACACTAGGCCCGAGTCTAGGGCGCAACTTTCCAAGAGACGCACTTTTAGCGAGGAGAAAATGTGAAGAATTTTCCATAACTGCTTTCAAAAGTACCAATATGGTGTATTAGTAGAGATTTTAATGGTTTTAAGTTTAGCATTGTGGACTAATGATCACTCTATTAATATTATCTGATCTATGATTTACAGTAATTTTCAAATAACTGCATTACAGTTAAGCTAAATTATTGTGTTAATACTATTACTGTTGCTATACATAGTGAGAGAACAGAGCAGAGTAATTTTAAATAATGTGGTATTGGAAATGGGCCAAGGATACGAGTTTGTACGGAAGGATGGAAAAGAGGCGTGGAGACTCACGGGCTTAGGGCGCCTAGATGCGTAAATCCGACCCTGCGCGCTCTTCTTTCTCAATACTTCGAGCACCAATCTTGAATGATGAATATGAGGGTACCGTCTTCAACTTCTCCTCGCAAATAGGTTGGAAATAAAACGAAGAGAAAGTCGACATTCACAGGTTTCATTATATTAACTTTCCTGGTCCATAGAGTTTTTATTCTCAGCTAAATAATTTTTTCAGTTAGTTCCAATTCGTTTTGTAAAATTCGCATTTGTTGTTTGTTTACGTACGCTGATTTAATTGCAGTATAATTTGGGCCACGGTGGTCAAGTGGTCAGACCATTCGCCTCCTACTAAAGCGATCCAGGCTCGATTCCCGATAGTGTCGGTCTCCAGATTATCTCATGTTAGAATTGTGCCAAACGATGTCGTTGGTCGCCGGGTTTTTTCGGGGATCTCCCATTTCCCCCTTTTTTCCTATTCCGGCGCCTCTCCATCGTAGGGTCTCTTTCATTGTCATCCTTCGAAACAAGCAAAAATAAGACAAGATGAGTATTCATGGATATACTCCATTGCTTGCAAATGTTGCCAAGTCGCAGATAAACCCACAAAAACATAAAAATACATCCCCATTGCAAAAATCTTTCCAAGATTAAGCAGAAATAAGTTTGCACCCAAGGTGCGTAACTCTGGTCTTCAGATACTCTCCAGATACCATTTTATTTCTGCAGTTTAGTAAACAAGTAACGACATGTTTAATGATTTCACGTCGCTTACTTTGCATCTGATTTAGAATATATATATAGGCCTATACACTTTTTACCTTCTTTCAAGGTTCAACTGTATACAATTACGATTAGATACATTTTTTAGGTAAATTAATGCATAATTTTAAAGCGAGAGAGGTTGGTCCTATAGAGGTATTTAAACACATTAATTATAGAACACCATTAAGGGCGTGGTACAAAATTCAACGCTAAAAGCATTAATCTATAACTGTAGGTTTCTTGAAGCCAATTTGCGAAAGTTAAACAACAGCAATCTTAGACAATAGTTTTAGCCAACGTTTTAAACAAAACATTTTCCAGTGTTGGGAACTTCTGAGGCACAATCGCTGACGCCGGAACCTCGTGCATTTAACTTCGGCGCAAGAGATCACGCGTAACGAATTAATAATTCTGGATAAATATTTACTCATAAAGTTGGAAAATATCATTATCTAGGATTGTCATTAAGTATTTTATCCATAATGGCTTCTAAAAAAGCGTAGAAATCAATTGATATTTTCAGCGTTTATTTGTTTACTACGCACTCTTAAAAAAATATTATATATTTTTTAATTTAGCATTTACCCAGTGTTCTAAGCAAAATATAAAGTTGAACGTAAATTACTAGACACAAATGTACCCATGATACATGACACAGTGTTACACTTTATTTGGAAGTTGTTTATACGTGACGAATTTACGAGAATTTTCCCGAACATACTTCCTATTATTTTATTTCTTGTTAACTTTAATTTACTAAAGGGTCGAACAGTTGGACCTGCGAAGGAACTTAAGAATTGTAATTTTGCCTAATGTGAAACTGTAGGAAGTAACATGCTTAAAAAAATATAAAAGTATTTTATGTTACCGTATGAATTAATACCTACTGTATTTACTAAAGGGTGGAAAAAGATACTAAGCAAGAGCTAATAAAAAGTGACATTTAAATAATGAAATTATATATGAATATATTTATTCGTGTGTGCATATATGAATATGTGTATGTATATATACACACAAGAAAGTTTGTTTGCCAGGGACAGCTCAGATCCCTTTGAGAGCAATTTTACACCGCACTGCTGAGATTCAATTTGTACTCGCAATTTTGCTTGCATGAGAGTCAAAAATATCCGCTCAATAACTTATTTACCCTGCACAAAATAACCGAGTCGTAAAAAGGCACAGTTTTTACGGTGCAGGAGACGTGGCTTCGATTTTTGCGAGACTGCGGCAGCTGTCAAAACGGCAAGCGCGGTTTGTCGCATCCACCATATTTACGATACGGCGAGGATGCGACGCCCACGAGGAGAAAAAAAAAGAGTTTCGGTTGATTGCGGAAGAGGAAAACATACTGTAAATTTCTTGACGTCACCTGGTGCCTGGCTTGTTTCGAATCCGGTCAGGTTGGAATAAAAAAAAGTATCCGAGGTCACGAGAGAAACAAAAATTTTCGGAATTGCATAGTTGAGAAAGGCGAGGTTAAAATGCGAGATTCCAAAAAAGGTAAACTCTGCAGTGTAACGTAGGAGGGGCGAATAGAGGGATTTGCGGAGAGGGTAGTTTATTTGATGGTAACCAACCAGGGTTGGTTAGGTTCGTGACGGGACTCGGGGGCTAGGTTGATACGGTTGTGGGAGGGTGGAAAGAGATCGTAAGTGGGGAGGGGGATGTGTTCTAGTGCAACTCTGAACCATCCTACCTTCTTCCCCCCATTTTTTTCTTTCCTATTTTATCTGCGGCCCGGCGGCGCGATAAATAACAGGTCTCGGAGTGGCTGGTGGAATTCAGGTCGCGTGCGCGCGCAAATTTATCCGGTCGGTCGACGCAGAAAGCGGGCCGCCGCGAGATATCTGCGGCCCTCGGGAGGCTTGGCTCACGTTGGTCGGCAGGCGCGCATTGTCTCGGCGACTGACTGGAGGAGAGGAACTACTAGGATTGGTCCATTCGTTAGTGCAGCTACCAGCCAGTGAGCCTTGTGAGGAGAACGTTTGCTAGCTTGCGGGCGGGAGGACTCAGCCTACTGCAAGGATTTCCAAGAGTTGTCTCTGCCGGTCATTCAAGAGTCCACAATAGCCTGCAATATTGTTGTAGAACATAAATTTAAACATTTAGTTTGAACAACCAATTTAATGTATGTGTTCTTTAATATGCTTGCACTAAATTTGTTTTGTGCATTGAATACTATTTCTAAACAGTGATAGAAAAAAAAATGATACTAACCTTTTTCTATCACTGTTTACAAATGGCATTTACTGAGAAATGCAAATTTAGGGCAGAAATATTAAAGAACGAATATATTAAATTGGTTTTCAAACAAACATTTTTTAATTTACATTCTAAAACAAATATTGCGGCTTTAAAATTAAGAACTTTTGGAGATTGTTAGATAATTTGCTTGTAATTTCAGTTTTTGAGCAATTATATTTATTCAAATTATATTATCATAATTTTCTCTTCGACAAAGCATAGGATATATTCAAGGTAAAATGCTTGACATAAATGATATTGGAATCTTTCATCAATTTGTCATGCAGAATCATTGCAAGATGATCATTGAAAGTTAACCTACAATTCTCTTGCAATGATTCTGCAATGATTCTGCGTGACACATTAATGAAATATTCCATTATTATTATTCACGTGAAGCAGTTTACAGAGGATACATTCTATGCTTTGTCGAAGAGAAAAATTTGATGATAAAATTTGAATAAATGTTGTGGCTCAAAAACTGAAAATACAATATAATTATCTAACACTCCCCCTTAAATTAACAGCAACTTAACGTGCATTTTATTAAAGTTCATTTACAACAAAAAATTTAATTCCTATTGTTCTAGCCATAACTATTATTACGAGATTAAATAAGAAGTATTTATCGCAAGCCAATTTTTTTTTAATTCCTAAAGTCAACCCACGTGTCCAAAGTCACCCCCGCTTACGGTATAAAATATGTTAACTAATTTTTTCAAGGCAAAACACAAAATGTTTTCAGCTAATTATGTGCAAGTAAGGACATTTTCGTTAATAATCTAATATGTTAAATACACATAATTTTTGTCTAAAAAAATTGACCACATACAACAAATAATTTGCAACAAAACCGTGCAACAGTTTTTGATATCTACACTTGTTTAGGACCAATCAGAATAAGGTTAGTGTGACACCATATGTGTGTGATTTTTCAGGAGAACTTTAAGACCAGCGGGAATTAAAACATATATTCACTGAACATGAAGTAGTACTGTAGATGTGTATACATCAAGGGTGAGTGAGTGAGTGAGTGAGAGATTTTGGTCAGCGCTTAACATTGAGGTCTTAAGCGCAGGTGAGGGGTGACATGAGGTGCGTATGGAGCGGCGCCAGAATGAAACTGCGGGTGGAAAAAGGGAGCTGCTCGCCGGCCAACGGCATCGTCCGGCACGATTCCCACATGCGAAAATCCGGGGACCGACCCCGCCGGGAGTCGAGCCCGGATCACCACTTTGGTGGGAGACGAGTGGTCTGACCACACGGCCATCGCGGCCTCTGCACTTAAATCATTGAAACAAGTTGCCGCTAAGTTATTTTCACCAAAAATCATTGGCACTTGCGACGAGGCACCAGATGCACCTGAAAGTGTAGTCGTTAGAACTTCTCTGTTTCTTTGACTCAAACGCTCAATATAACAATACATGACATCCTATAGTTCCAAATAATTTTTCCCACGTTTTGAAAACATTTTACAGTATGTTACTTTGTAATATACCAGCGCCTTCTGGATATAAAAAATTATAATTTGAAAACGTTTCTTTTAATGTTCATAATATAATAATCTGAAGTAAATATTGTTTCAACTAACATTCCTTATGTTGTTTGAACTGTCAGACGATCAGACGATTAATTATTTAAAGTCACCAAGAATTTAACGGAAAATTTATCTTGGTTTATTGGCGGCAAGATTTTAAGTCTCAGCGTTTTTTTTATAGAAAGAATAGATCTGAAATGTGAGGAAATACATAATATTAATGTTTTCATGCCTTTCCGAAGGTTACGAAATATTTTAATTAATAGCGCAAGTTATCAGTTACACCCAGTTTCATGTTTTATATTTTGAAATTTGATTAGCTACCAAAAGTAAAGGAAAATTTTGTTCGAAATCTTATTTAACGAAATTAGTATTGCGCTATGATCTTACCAGGCTGGAAACATTTCAGCGGATCTTCAAAATCTTCGTTGGATTCTTCTGGTAGAAAAAAAAATACATCAACGATAATTTCCAGCCGTGCCTCTGTGGATCGCGGGATTTCCTCTACATTTCTCTCCTGATATAAAGTCCCGGTTTCGGAACGACTTCGGGATGATCACCCCAACTGTCATTTTCTCCTCCTCTGCTGCTGGAACCTCTTCTATAGTCCCCTTCTCTCTTCATGGCCTACCCACGTCGTGCCCCATTTTTTAAAAGCTACGGACCCGGATGTTCGCTCCGCGAAAAAGAGGAACGAGAAGAGAGGAAATAAGAAGAAGAAGGAAAAGTCTTTACCCGTCCCTACCTGGTATGTATGACGGTTATAAGTTAGACTGATAGGTTCCTCGGCCCTCTACAGCGATAAAAATGAGCTCCTTGCTAAGTTTATCACGATGGAGACATATTCGGAGTCGTTATCATCTTTATTATTTCCATTCCTCGTCGCCTTCTTCTTTTTTTTATATCGTGGTCCTTCCAGCGCTCCCGTTGGGTCCGGGAGCGAATCTAAGCACGGGGCTACCCCATGCATATATATGATATAGCACGGTGCGTATATCGTCATAGAGTCTCGGCGAGCTTCATCGCAGTCTCGGCAAGATTGTCCTGTGAAGACTCTGGTGAGCCAGGGCGAGCCGAGAATCGTTCCATTATTTTAATAAAAGAGCTACCTAGAAAATTTTCATGCATTCTCGCGATTCTATTGACATTCCCGAGAGCTGCGTTCGTGAAGACGCGCCTCGCCGTCATAGGGCATACCTTCGCTGTGCGACGGAAAGAACACGTTACTGTTTTCTCACTGGGAGAACAGAAGAAACTTCGTAATTATTATTCTGAGGAGTGAGTGAGAGATTTTGGTCAGCGTTTAACACCGAGGTATTTAGCGTTGGTGAGGGGCGAAATGAAGTGAGTTTGGAGCAGCGCCGGAATGAAATGGCGGGGGAAACGGGAGGTCCCCGAGATAATACACCGACCAACGACATCGTCCGGCACGATTCCCAAATGCGAAAATCCGAGGACCGAACCCGCCGGGAATCGAACCCGGGATCGCCTTGGTGGGAGGCGAATGGTCTAACCACTCGGCCTCTGCGGCCCCCATCTGAGGAACATTCAAGCGGAGCAGTAAAAACAGTTGACAGGAACAAGGGCGTAATTACGGAAAACGATGCTTGTTTACAGGATTGCTGTGTATAGAAGATTATTTTTAACATATAGTGTATACAAAAAATAATTTCTGATTATATTGTTGCAATGATCGTGTTCTAAGTAATTCAATAAATAAATGGCATAGGAATCAGTCACACCCGGAGAAAAAACTTCTGGCTCAGTGTCCGAGCCACCCCTCCCTTCCCCCCAACAAAGTCAAGGCCAATGTTTTTTTTATGTAGAAGCGAAGGAATATATAGCGCGGGGGAAATGATACAACCCCGATAAAACCCACAGGCCAAAGTGGACATCCGCAAAATTTCCAGTAAGCAATAAATCGGGGGAACGCTGGAAATTGAGCACAGGTCGCCTTAGTGAGACTGGAACATTAAATTTGAATTTATTGGTTTGTGGACAATACGCCATTGCTCATGTTTTGTTGACCGAACTTGTATTGAAAGACAAAGTGACAAAATACAAAAACCAAACAAAAAAAGCACAGAAAACATGTATTTTTTTATTTTGTCTCTGTCTTTCAATGCAAGTTTGGTCAACATAACTTGAGCAATGGCGTGTTTCCACAAACCAATAAATTCGAATTGTAAACTCCCATTCCAACAAACACTTCAAAATCTCTGGAACATTAAAGCCACTGTGCTAACCACTGTCCCCGATTTATTGAATATTTTTAAAATAAACAGTTCTGTTAACGGCGCCAAACTAATTATGTAGAAATTTTTCAAAAATTTTCAATATCCGAAGCTTAAATAATAATTAAACTAGATTATGACAAAATAAGTGTTCGCGTTTTTAAACCTTAGTTTCCATTATTTTGCTGTAGCTAATTTGTATTATCCTGTCCCCTTTTTATTTTAAACGAAACGGTGAAACAAATGTATATATGTTTTACCGCACTCCAAATTCTACGTCTGAAATCACAATTAAACATTTTAGTTATTATTCTGCATATTACGGTCTTCTAAAGTTTTCAGTTTTCCTGTAACCGGAGTTAATGAGAGTAGAATGTTTATAACTCTAACAAAGAAGGCATAACAATATAAATTCCATTGCATATGTAGGCTATCAAAAATTAACAAGGTAACTCACACGTGAACAAATACTAACATTTCTCAACGGTTTACAAGATACAATATTTAAGAAGAAATGTTTACAAATGCTAAGTAACCTAATTGTATGACAAAATAGAACCACGTATGAATAAAACTGGAGCTGATGTGCTGAGACAATGTGATACATTTAATGCAGAACACTCGAACAATTATAAGGCAAATAAAAGAAATTTCATGAGATATTGCGCAGATCTGTTGGCACAATTTAAATTAGTACTTATAAATTATTAAAAAAAAAAAAAAAAAAAAAAAAAAAAAAAAAAAAAAAAAAAAAAAAAAAAAAAAAAAAAAAAAAAAAAAAAAAAAAAAAAAAAAAAAAAAAAAAAAAAAAAAAAAAAAAAAAAAAAAAAAAAAAAACAGAAAATGCTGAAAGTATTTATGTAAGGAAATAATAAGTTGTCGGTCAGTTATTTCAAAACATCCGTTGTTTATCCGCACTGGGTTGACAAATTTTGCTAGTTTCGTTTCAATTCATATTATGTTTTGTGACGAAGTGTACCCTGGATTCTATGGGATTAATTTGTAGCACTTGAATGTGCACCCAGATATGGCAGACTAGTAGTTTACAAAACCAAAGGCGTTTCACTGTTCTCTTTCTGGAAAATCCATTTATGCTGTGTGCTATTATTGCATAGAAAGAATGTTTCAGAAATTTTCTCATTTCTTTTTACTACGAGCCCACAGTACACAGCGGAGATAAGCCTTTTTGAAGCTACGAGAGAGAGAGAGAGAGAGAGAGAGAGAGAGAGAGAGAGCACTGAAAGCGTCGTTATTGCGTGTTTCTTACGATTACACTTATTACACCCATAAGCATAATTTTATATTTCAGGCCACATCTACAAAAAAGTTAAAGGTTTTCCACGACAGTCTGTATAAGATAACCACTAATGTAAACCAGCAACTACTCTATTTGCATATTTTTCCGTATATTGCAATTTTCGTAATATATACACATAATTGATACTGTTACACTCTCTTGAATGTTATTAAGATATTAGAAAATTTGGCGGAGGTGATGCTAAGAGACTTATAAAATAAAGTCAACAGTTTATAAAAGAAGTATCCACTGCGTACAAGCAATTTCTTTACTTTACATAATTTTTTTTTGTAAATCTTGACGCAGTCATCCAACGTCCCATTCAATTACGTAATAAAACACGCAATTTTTCTAAAAATTATCACAATAGTTTACGAAGAAACAAACACCTGACCACCTCAACGCGTAAAAAAAAAAATTTTTTTTTTTTTACTTGTGATGCACAAAATTCCAATTTGGCTTTTGATAATTATTTATTGGCAGTATGACCTAACTAAATCTGTGTTTTTTAATCGTGTGATCACAGGCAACTTGCATTTATATTCAGTGATACTCATTTTACTATACAAATACTTGAAACATTGATTTCAATCTCAGTGATCCTGATTTTGAGACAAAAGTAATGTTGGTTTGAAGTTTGATTTTTTTTAACTGTCGGTTTACGTTACAAGGTATGTTAAATACAAGTAGACTAGTAAATATTGAATATAAATCACAGTAAAAATAGTTCTAACTTTTGATTTGAAAATAATCAAAAGTAGTAGTTAATTAAAATTTGTTTACTAAAACACCTTAAAATGCAGTTCGTAGATTAAAAAGGAAATACATAAACATAATTAACTAAATTATAATTTTAAAAGAAGAAAATAAAGTTGAACAGTTTTAACTTTATTGTAAACAAAATAACGTAGTGCACAAACAGTAATTTTAAAAATTAAATTTCAGTGGAAGACAGCTTACTATGGAATGAGTAATGGTGCAGTTTACGGTAATCAAGAGTAACACTTCATCTGAGAGCAAACTACCAGTAGCACTCGGACCGATATTTTTTGTCTCGGAATGGGGCGAGGGTACTAAAGTACGGTCTTCTGTAGGTAATGCTCTGTCAGTCAAGATTATCTCTACCCAGCGAAAATACTGGCTGTGTATTCATTAGCTTTGGAAATGCACACTTGGCGAAATTTCCAGCTAGTTCCTCTTTCTTGATAACTCCCAAGAAATGTAATTCATTTTGGATTTTTATTATGTTAGTGTTTTGCTTGAAAAAGCACGTTACTTAAATACATTAATAATATATTATTACGTACTAGCTACATCTTTACCGAAATAAGCATAACACGTTGTGACTGAGGCTACCGGGATCCAGGTGAATATGTTGGGGAGAAAAGTTTTCTAAGGACTGTTTTAACTATTATATAAAAGTCCTCATCATATCGGTTATTCTTAAATCATAAAATAATACTCTTTAAATACGCGGTTCATATCGACAATGACGCCACAGTTTCGTCTCACCGCAACGAAACAACAGTTAAGAATGTAACAGGTATCTTGAGTTTGCAAAGAATTCGAGACGAGAAAAGTTAATGACGACAAAAGCGAAAATGTAATAGCCTTACTTTAGACTTTAAACAAAACGGATGTGGTTAATTCTTACGGACTAAGAAATGTTCAGGAAATATCATCCAGTTGCTTATAAGAATGAAATTAATAGTATTCCTACTGAGATTTGAAATATATATATATATATATATATATATATATATATTTCAGTTATTATTTTGTAACGACCCGGCTAGGTAACATTGATAACTTCCTTTGTTTATGGTAACAAACATCTCCAATTGACCATCAACAATATTAGGTCACTTATTTGATTTCGTATGATATTCAGTACTCTGAAATTAGATTTTGATTAGTTTACAGACGTTAAATTGACTACGTTTAAACACAGTTAGGTTTTTTTTAAAACTAAAATAAACATGCATGTTTTATTATGTCATTATTTAAGACCCTGCTATGAAACATAAAATTCTGACATAGTTCGAAAACTGGAGAAGAAGAGAAATCTACATAATCCTAGTTATGAAAAATTGGAAATTATGTTCGAATTAATGCTTCCCACGGTAAATTAACACGATTTTTTTAAAATTTTTATCGTCATTAAATCTTATGTGTTTAGTTAGTTTACAATATTTTATAATTTGTGCCATGGAATAGATATATTTACAATGTAAAAGAACGGATTAGTCAGGAAAGGTACACAAAATTTTACCACAGTAATTCATTAAATTCAATTACGTTCGATCGACAAACAAGAGTATTGGTTATCGTGTTTTTTTAAAATTCTGTTTGCGACATATTTTAAGGTATGTGTTCTTTATGTACGCAAACAAAATACGCGGTAAATAGTTTCGTCAACAAATTAATTAAAATTATATTAATGTGTCTCTATAATGGTTTTAATACTTAACTATGCAAAATAGTTAACACTTATCCCTATTGAGTAAACTCGTTAGTAATTCCAACACAGCTTCTTAAAAATTAATTCTGAATATGAAAATTAATATTTTCGCAAGGTGATTCTAAATTGGTTAAGAAAATATTCTTACACTTCTTATCGGATATGGTATATTTCCCGTAAATATAATTGCTTATAATTCAACAAGTTAGCAATAAAGCACCACAAAAGTTTGAGCACTAAACGGTTTTTAATTAGTAAAGCGTAATTACCAAACTCGCACGAAGCAAATTATATGACAATGTCTGGCAAAGAAGCAAAAGTATTATGTAAATTAATAAGGTATTGTTAGTTTTAATTTGTTTGAGAACTAAAGGTTCTTTTTCGTACTGTCGTACGGATGAGCCATGTTTACTCGCTTTACCGTTGGGTAGCTAACTATATGTATAATAAGAAATATTAATAAAATGTTTTAATACAGATGCAGGTTCGATTGCATAGCAAGACTTGATTGCTGATGATTAAGGTTTACTCTTGTTTATCAACTCTAAGATAAAACTCAATAACTAGCATATTTATGAACTCCTCTATGACGAGTAGTAACAAAATGTACGTTTATAGACATGTTCCACTGGAACAGAACAAAACAAATTATATAAAACATTATTCTTGAAAATTAACGTATCTTCGAAAACGTGATAGATAAATGTGTGCTTTCGCAGTAAAAATATAAACCTGCCATACACAATTTTCGTATAGTGCCAGTACCTTAAAAAATTAAACAAGTAATTTGGTTAACTGAATGAAACATAGATGGAATTGGTGGCTTATTTATTTGACTATCAATAAATAAGTTGACACTTGAACTAATTGTGCGATCCAAATACATCACAAACTTAACAAAAATAAGTCTTCAAATTTAGGTCAATTTATTAAGTTTTTGTAAGATGAAATAATGTCTTGATAACACACCTAAGAATATTTACGAAGATGATATGTGCTTAATTATAAGCCAAATAGTAAGCATTTACACACTGGTGTATTCTTTAGTTGACCTATGCATTCAAAAAAAAAAAAAAAGAAATTTTTCTTATTTTTTAATTTGATGTATACAGGGATTCACTACTCATACAGTGAATTTAAGAAGACATTTTATATCACAGAAATATTAAAATTGAAGTAAATTCCGACGTTGTACCATAGTCCCACAAAATTCCGAACTAATTAATGCAAGCAAATGTTTGTTGATAGTTTATGTTAAAACCCATTGCTTAGAAATATTTGATTTCTGTATTAAACGGCTGTTACGCCATTTTCATATGCAAGGTCAATTGTCTCTTTGAATGACCTCTTCGATCAATAAGTTCAGTGTCTCGGTAAAATTACAAAATTAATGTTCAAACAATTTTAAATACATTTAAATAATATTTTACTTCTGTCTTATTCATGTAGTAAATTTAATGCTTAATGTTTCTGTTTATTTCCGCATGTTGTAATTTTCAATACACAAACTGCAGGATTACAGTCCACACGGAATAATTCAATAAACTGTCACTAAGGAACAGTTGCGTGTTAATAGATGACATACATAAATTAACTTAATTCGATCAATACAATGTAACTGTTCTGTAATTAAAAATATTTTAGGCTATACTTATGATTGAGCATGCAATAAATTTAATCATATTTTGAATGGAAGCGTACCGCATTTATCTCAACAACACTAATTTTACATAACAAAATGTATATCTTGTTCTAAGTACGATAATTGTTAATAATAGAAACTTCAATTATCTCTGTGAACAGAATGAAATACTGCTGGAATGACAAACAGTATACGCGGAGCGAGGCCTGTAGCACAGATCACATTATAGGACCCTACAATTAAAGACATGAATTTTCTAAGTATTTTCTTGTCTTTATAAATGTTTTCCTTATTAGGCTCGTAAAACCCTTACATTTAGCGATATAAAGACTGAAATAAGAGTTTACCACTATTAACATTAATTCTTCCAACGTAAACACAATCTGAAACTTACGAGAATGTTACCACAGTTTTTTGGTAAAATCATGTAGAATGCATAAAATGCAAAATATTCACGTCCATATTCACTAAAGTGAATGAATGCATGGTTCCTACAACTCATTTACTCTGAGTGAGAAGATAAGAGAAAGGTGCTGAAGTATTCTAACTATCGTAATAATTAATACAAAAGTAGAAGGCTTCGGATAGTGGTCGGTTAATTTAGGTGATGTTAGGAGGGAGGGGGATATGGGGAAATAGACTGTAGATTTAGTAGTTTGTGAAGTAATTGCGCTAGTTATACTTGTGCTAGGATTACATCGCGATTACAGCTATTATCTATTAAACTGTCATTACTGTTCCGTTTTACGTAGATCTGAACTTGAAACCGTATTTAGCAGACCAGAGTCAGCACCCCAGGTAGTGAAATGTTTCATGTGCGTAATTGGTATATAGGAAATATTTAAAATGCGTAACTCTTGTTTAAATATCGAGTTGCGTTATGACTTATTTTAATCAAATTACTCCCAACAATATAAAAATTTAATTACATAATTATTAAGAAAGACGCAACATATACCCTAGTTTAAAATAAATAATAAAATTCTATTGAGACATCTACTTGAGTAGTCTGAGGTGAGTTTTAATTGCCTGCTACTAATCAGAATAACATGAAGTCAAATTACGAAAATAAGAGGGATTTTTACGATACTGTTTTACTGTGCATTGTAACTAAATTATAGTAATAATTTTACAGAGAATACTTCGCTTTCGGCCAGCCAACAGATCTAAGCAAACAGTTCCGTCTTATTTAAATGTCAGGGGTATAGGCGTAAATATATATATATTTTTTTATTTGGGCATTGCGAATGAAGTGATATATTTTCTTCAAAAACTACCAGGGAATCACACATACAGAAATTTCTTCATATGCTTGCTATAAATATTACAGGCAATAATATTAAACTCCAGTATTTTTGTTTTGAAAATAGTATGCTGTATATAACACAATAGTCAATGCTGAACTAGATCAGTCAATATTTTCACCGGATGTTTCCATTTACGATATTCGGAAACAATAAAATAATAGAAAGCTACGTATATATAACATTTCTGAATCATGATACTACGCCTTACCGTGTAGAGGTCACTGGGAAGTTCAGAGCAAAAAAAAAAAATAAGACAAAAAATTAAATGTACTGTATTATACGAGAAATTGTAACCTACGCATGACCTCCATGGTAAACGTTGCAAACATAGTCTAAGTTTGAAAGGTTCTGAGTTTTCGAGTATTGAGTAGCCCATGTATGTGTAAACCGTTTTAATATGAAATTTTTGTTAGGTAAATGTTTGCTTCACCTGAACTCTTTCACCAATCAGCAGTTAAAAAAAGTGTTAAAACAGTACAATACAAAAAACAAAAGACAACTGTGTCGAAACACAACGTAACAGACGGTGAAATTAATTACGAAACCAATGCGAAACTTATTACCAGGGAAACGAACATTTCGCAATTTCATTGTCAGTCAGTTTAAACTCAACTCTACATTGCATTCTCGTGCTTCAGATGTTTGACGATTGGCTGTTTCAACACTGAGCCGCCAGTAAACTGCAGTCAAAGAAAGATAATATTTTAATTAGGTTGTACGTCTCGTCGACAGCGAATCATTAGGAACAATTACCCACAACCTTACGCAAGGACAGGAACAAGAAAAGGAGTCGGTCATGTCCTTAGCTAAGGAACCATACCAGCATCCATATAGAGAAATTTCAGGAAACCATGGGAAACAAAAATCAGGATGGCTGGAGCCGGGATTCATCCCCGTGTCCTCTCGAATGCGAGTCCAACTGGGTAAGATATGGTCAGATATAGTGGAAAATCGTTTGCATTTTCCTGCCAGCGTATCCTGTCAATCAATGTAGTGTCCTGCATATTTATCGCAGTGTAACGGTTCTCAGACATTCAGTCATTGCGCACCAGAATCAGCTCTGGGCGCGGTCAATTATAACTTTACCAGTAACGAAAGAAAACGTCAGAAATAAATACATTACTTTAAAGTCTAGCAGTCAGCTTTCCCAGCGATAAATCACAATCGTCAAGCCAAGTTCACACCAACAATAACATTGCTAAAGACACATGTTTTCAACAAAGTAATTAACATTGCTGTAAAAATGTTTGAAAACTGTTGAAATCATGATATCAACATTGTTGCCAACATTCTGTTATTAACTATGTTAATATTTATTAAAAACATTTTAATAACATTTGTTACCAACATTTTGTTGAAAACATTTGCTAGCAGCAAAAGTTATGAATTTTAGAAACATTTTAATAACTTTGTCACATACACTGTTGAAAACATCATTTTACAGACCCATTCTAGGGCGGTCTAATTCAAAGGATGTTGGTAACAAATGTTACTAGCAATGTTATCAGCAATGTTGTAGGTATTTTTGTCATCGACATTGTTATTAACGTCCGTTCACCATTCTTACAACTTATAGTAACATTAGTGTTTTCAGCAATATTAATAGCACATTTGATATCAATATGGCTATCAATTAGTGTACCGTAGCTTAGAATTCGTTGATAACAGTTTCGTAGCTAACATTTTGAAATTAGTTTTGTTTCTTTTATTTTTTTCGGCGTAAACTGGCCTTTATATATCACCCATACTTACTTTTATCTCGCTGTCATCTCAAGTTCTCATGAGTATACCTAAAACAAAAAGTGTGATTTATTTGTAGTCGTAGCAGACAAGTCGTGCTTTACTGAACTCGCAAACTATTTCGGTCCTTAATTGTAAATATCCGTAGAGACAATACGACAGTGCAAGCATACGTTGTTGACAGAACTAGTCCTGCACATTTCTGCGAGTTTGAAAATACTGGGCATGTGCAGCTCTAGCTCGCCGTGCACGGACGCCTTTGTGTGCCGAGAGCAGGCACGCCGACCAACAAGAACAAACAACATTCCGCCCGCGTGGGGCGACCGAACCGTAGCAGAACCTGGACCCGATATCGGACATTCTCGACGGCGCATACCGTGGCCACCGCGTATCGCTGCCACACGCTTCGACATCGATCCACCAGTCAGCGGCGAGGGTACCGACACTAGCGTCTCTGCAGTCCACCAGGGAGCAAATAAGACGAGTGTTATATATGTTAACGTACTTGATGTAAGTTCACTCAAAAGCGTAAAATGCTTCGCTATATCTGCAGTGCCTCCTACAGCTCTGGTCAGTGAAGTAAACGAATGCCAGTTCAAGCGATAGAATAAAGAAACCGAACCTTCTCGGAAAATATTTTCTTCTAGATTTTAAAATGCCTAATAAAGAGATCAGTTCATCCTCTTTGTCTGTATATTAATTTTACTACTTTAATTGCATGCTACTTACTGCACGTCCTTAGGGATGATGGTTCATCGCGGAAAAATTTTACTGTTCGCTTGGTTTCAACGTACAATCAGCTTATCGTTTCCATGCACGTGAAACTGTTACCCTATTTGACTGAGACAATAAGAATCCCGCTAATGTAATTTGTAACGCCTGTTATTGGTCTGCAGACAGCTACGGAGTATCAGACGTGTATCACCCAGACATACACGTTGCGAGAAACTACAGTGTTTTCAAGAGTACATTGGCATAAATAATTCTCGCGATATACCATCATCTCTACTCATCTCATTACTCTAGAGGTTTTATACGTTATCTATGTCAGTTTTTTCTGCCTCTCTTGAGTAGTAAGAGATCTATCAGTTATTGGAGGTAAGCATAGCGACCATTATTGTCCAACTCCAGTAAAGCCGCGACGATTATGCCAATGTTCAAAATGTTTTCTGTATTTGTAGGCTAACGGGGATCAGTTCTGAGACACACGCATGTCTCATCCGTACTCCAGAGCCTCCGAGTCCTTAGTAGTTAGCGTAATTGAAAAAAAAAAAGACGTTAATTAACGGTATCTTATTTTCGCCACCCACAGCTATGGAAGGAATTTTCTCTACAAAGACTCCAACATCAGAACACGAAATTGAGTACAATTCCGGACTCGTTCATTGCCTTGAAGCTGATGAGTTGACATATTTTGTTATTCGCGTCGCAGGTATTCGCGCCGCGACTGTGGCGCCATTGTGATACCACGTATACTGTCGGCAGTGAAATGCAGTCGCATCAGGTGGACCGACTTCCTCGATACTGCTGACCAGTTTCCTTGCCTGTCCTCTCGTTACCCGTATTGGTAATTTACTAGACCGCTGTATTGAACATCAATAGCAGACATCTAGATTTTACTGTACTTTTCACATACTTTACTTAGCTTTGCTGTAAGCATACATTTTACGAACCTACACACGCAATCCAACTTCATGACTACTTCGCCACATCTTCGTGACTCTTCGTGGCTTCTTTGCAAATCTTCGTGACTATTTCGTGAATCCTTCAGGGCTCTTTGCGACTTCTTTGCGAACCTTCGTAACTAATTCTTGAATCTTTGCATCACCTTCGCGAATCTTCGTGAGTCCTTCTTTAATCTCTATTCACCAACTTGTGGCTTTATCAACCTACGAAATCTCCAACGTCTAGATTCATGTCTAAATTCACGCATGTATTCACGAACATATGAATTCATGAACTTTCGGAATCATACCTGGCTCTATATCTGGAGTCATGTCCAAAAGCAACTGAATCCTCAATTTGGTCTCATTTTTGACATCAACATTGAACGTCGGTATTTGACGTCTGTAGTATATCTCAGTCATAGACTTCACAATTACATCTTTCTTTTAGACCTCATTATTATACCTTTGCCCACCGAACAACAAATGCTCTTTCCCTTGTCACGTCACAATACTGTGAAGACATTTCAACCTAACAATTTTTAAGTTACAAGTTAGCATACTGCCTGCTTATAAAATTACATTTAAGTTAATCAACTTCTGTTCCATCAACCACAAATCAGATACACCTTTCTTAGTCTACACGTTGTTCTTCTGTGGGTTCAAGCTGAACCTAGATATATGCATAGCACTCCAACTTAAAACTAGCCAACGTAAAATTATAAGCGTTCATATTGTTTGATAAGATACATTTAAACATATTACATTTATAGCTACTTCAATCCTATCACTTCCTAACATCTGCACATATAAATCAAAGGTCACCCAAATTTTCTTAATGCAAACAAACTGACTTAACCCCTTGAAACCCGAGGACTTCTAATATAGTTATAACTTTCTTAACTACACTACACTGCGTTATTCCAACCTGAACTATCCTAGGGGACTCAAAGCAAATTTACGCAAAACTAACAACAAGGTAGACCAATCTTATCTCAAAATAAAAAAATCGTCCCTTTTCGTTTTTACAGCTTCAAATAACAACAACAACAATAATAATAATAATAATAATAATAATAATAATAATAAATACTTGCTTACTTATTATTTTGTAAATTTTTATCAAATTTCTTCTTTGTGACACTGTTTATATATATATATATATTTATATATATATATATTTATATATATACATACATACCTGAAGCAAGTTTAGTACTTTGATTTGTATTTGAAACTCTCCATTAAATTTATTATTATTCGTCAAACATTTGAGTGTGTTTGGAAAACCAGATCTGATTATTATACACAACCAATGACAAAACTACTCCATCTCTTATAACTTTCAGGATGAGGGGGACGGGTGTAACCAAAGAAAGTACACGCCAACCAACATCGTGGTCCGTATGATTTCCACATTTTAAAACCGCTACTATACTTACCCGCATGTACTATACCAATTTTAAACAAAATTGTTCTCGGGTTACATTAAAAATAACATTTCTTTTAGCCATCTAACATGCGTGTTCCCTAGCACGAAGGTGACAGTAGCAAATGTGTTTTAACAAATCTGGCAAAGGGAAAGCATTTCTGTCTACCGAAACCCAATTGGCATCATTACTGATCTCACCTGACTGGTGCTTTGAAAGATTCATAAGTCCTGGGAAAATTATGAAGAAATAGCAATACACTTCTAAAGCACTCTGATAATATTTTTTCCTCATTACAAAATCGACGGATCGTAACCCAACGTTGTATATTATAATGGTAACATAACATATGGATACTTATACGTATGCGAGCATAAATTAATATTGGCACATAGGCATATATATGCTAGTATAGATACATGTTAATTTATTAACGAAGGATTATGAATTCAAAGGCTTATGCAAGCATAAGGTTGTGGAAACACACACACCTATATATATATATATATATATATATATATATATATATATATATATATATATATGTGTGTGTGTGTGTGTGTGTGTGTGTGTGCGTAAATAAAGGTTTGTAAATATAAAACAATTTACAAAATATTATATTATTAATAATGATATATGTTTCTTATTAGCATGGTTGAATGGGTCTGTTGGGTGAGGGACCCCCTTAAGTAATCGCAATTATTATTTACACACAAAGAAACGGTAAAATATAAAAGCTATAAAGTTATATAATATTAATTTTAAAAAATAACTTTTTATGAGGAATTTTTTGGATTTCGCTGACTCTGGGTAATTTTTGAGGTTATTGTCCGTTTTTTACCATTTTGACAATATTTAATATTTTTCCCAATTTTGGCCATTTTTGAACTGTGGTGACAAATTTCAAAGGTCCAGGTCAAATGTCAAAATCCAAGATGGTGGATGAGTTAATCCACTTAAGCGCGCCCCCACGGCGCCACATCCCCCAGCCTTTCTCGCTCGGAGCCCCGTACAGGCTATATAATACCTAAGTATGCATTCCTCGTTATTGTTGGACATTATAAATCTATGGTTTTTTAAGCAAGCCTTCCACAACTGGAAATTGTAAGTTTGTACGTAGAATCGAAATATATAAATTAATAAAATAAAACTATCGTTACGTAAAAATGGAGAACTTGATATTTTTATCGTATTTTGAAATGTAATGGAAAAATCGTCCCTTGTCCATAGCCGCACAATGGAAGCAAATACGTTTAAACTGTTTAAAAGAAAACCGTTAGCATTTTTGTGTTTAGTAAGTAAGAAATTATATTTTGTATATGCCTACTCTGTTTCGTATGGTGTTTAACTTCAGTAAAATTGTCATAGTTCTTAGGGCAGTGCTTTTTAAGTGGTCTATTGTAGATATTTTATGCTCTTGTCTCTCAACATTTTATTTTTAATTTCACGATGTGTACTGCAAATTTTGTGTTGTATTGTGACAGATATTTTTTACTGTCTATAAGAAGCTGTGTAGTATTACTGATGTTTTGTACGTATTATAGGAAACTTATTTGAAGTTATTGACATCAGGTTTTTAAACGTATGGTTCAATATTGTCGGTCGGTGTTTGACGGACTGTACCTCAGCACTTCGTACATCTTACTTGACTGCGCCGTTGCCATGGTGCTGCTCCGCTGAGAACAGGAGCCGTAACTCATTAAATCGCTAACATTTGTCTACCTCGAGCCGCCCGCCGCAGAATCGGTAAATGTAGCCTCGCTCGTGCCGGGACGAGCGCCTAAATTATTCATCTGGAGATGATGATCAAATGTTAATGGCCCCGAAATTTGCGGCAAAGTGACGGGCGCTTGAAAGCTGACATCAAAGTCGCTCTGCGGGAGGCGGATTAAATTTTCGGGACGGGCGGCGTTTCTCCCGCGACGAGCCCGCGCGTTGTGGATAACGTTTCCTAGCGTCTCCTGTTTCCTCCGAGGGAAACTCTTTGGCGGGAAAGCAGCTTTCCGGGGACCTGTGAGTCTGTGGCTCAATCCAAGGCATCCTTCATCTCGAGCAGTAACACAATCACCGGTGCTAGGAGCATCGGGCACGTTTTAATGTGCGGTGTTT
Source organism: Medauroidea extradentata (assembly GCA_003012365.1). Classification (NCBI taxonomy): domain Eukaryota; kingdom Metazoa; phylum Arthropoda; class Insecta; order Phasmatodea; family Phasmatidae; genus Medauroidea; species Medauroidea extradentata. The sequence goes on along the minus strand of PNEQ01028840.1, from coordinate 14,308 downwards.
AAAGCAGCCCGCGCTGCTTGGAGTCTCTGCAGACCTCTGCTAGTGTGTGTGTGTGTCTATATACCAGAGAGGTTGCATGCTCGACTTTCAAGTGTTCATTAAGCATGCTCTCACCGTTATTACACAATTCTCACCTAACCTTAAGGTTCTTATCTATGTAGGCTGCGTTGGTGCATGTGAGGCACAAAACCGAGGGAGCGTTAAAGAGTGACATCGGTCGGCGTATGTAATACAATATCGCCTCTACAAGCAAACCCAGCAACTGGCGCGCAGAGCTCTACTATTATTCATTTTCCTACGGGATTTTAATCGGCGACCGGATTATTTTATTTACGACACTTATGGTTAAAATCCCAGCGCTTATTTCTGTCATTATGTTTTTCGAATCATGTTGGAATGTTCCTAGATACGGCAGGTAAAAAAAAGCTGTTTTTAGCAATGTTGAGAGTCTTGAAACTCGTGTTTCCAATAAGCGATCCTAATTTTTAAACTGATAACAATATTGTTTGAAATGTGTTTTCTTTTCATAGATGTACAATCTTAATGCGCAGGTAGATAGGAACCTTAAGGGCGCCTCCATACCTGCGCTTCAAACGCTTCGCAGCGAGTTACGTCTATTTTTTTTGACGAAACTATATAATGCAAATTATATTTGTTTATCTACGAAAAGAACATACGCTTCAAACTATGTTCGTATAGCTTTCAAGTTTCGGTACGTTAATTAAAAGCGTCATTTTCGGACCCCTCAAAATGGTCTAAAATAGGTTTTCCAGACTGTTATATATGAATAAAGAAGAGTCGGATTATAAAAACACAACTATAGAAACAAGCGTTAGACTTTGAACTATGCTGCACAAAAATAAAACAATGTGGTCGTCGCTGGAAGTCCCATAGGAAAAAGGATAACGTCAATTTCGCATATACATTCCAGGTCAGGTTGAACGCCGAAATGTATACTTCGTAATCACGTGTGTGATTAGCTCGCGGCTGTCAAGAAACGCATTTGACTACCGCAAGCCAGTAGTAAATAAGGAAACTATTCCTAGAGCTATCGCGTGCTCCTCGCTTGTAAGGTTGTAAGCCAATGAATAATCGACTGTGTCCAGTGCGTGTATAGGACTGAGAAATCTAGGCTACTGACAGATGAATCCGAGAAATTGACGTACCTATAGCGATAATGCATTACGTACGTCGATTCGTGTCACTCTTACCGCTCCTGTCTCGCACACACACGTGCAAACTATCTAAGGACGCCCCTTAAGAGGGCGTGGTACATAATTCAACGCTAAATAGATTAATTTGTAACTGTAGGTTTCTTAAAACATATTTGCGAAAATTAAACAAAAGCAATCCTAGACAATAGTTTAGCCAACGTTTAAAAACAAAATTGTTTCCTGTGTTACGAACTTCTGAGGTACAATCTCTGACGCCGGAACCTCGTACATTTAACTGCGGCGCAAGATATCACGCGTAACGAATTAGTAATTCTGGATAAATATTTACTCATAAAGTTGGCAAATACCATTATCTAGGATTGTCATTGAGTATTTTATCCATATTTGGCTTCGTAAAAAGCATAGAAATCAATTGATGTTTTCAGCGTTTAATTATCTACCACGCACTCTTTAAGAATGATAGTCGCCATCTTGAATTTTTTTATTTTCTGTCAGAACTATCCTTCTTGATAAATTTATGTAACTGTAACCTAACTGCAGAATAGAATACATATTAAGAGAATTTTAGACATCATAAATCTTTGTTTACCGTTACTAGTTTCTTTGTTTACCGTTACTAGTTATACAGATCGGATTTCAGTTAGAAAATTCTGAGTACATTATAAACTGCAATTCGATGCGTAAAACTAGTAATGGGAAACAAAGATTTATGGTGTCTAAAACTCTATCAATATATATTCTATTCTGCACTTCAGTTACAGTTTCATTAATTCAGTCAGAAGAAAAGTTATGACACGAAGTACAAAAATTCAAAATGGTAACTATCGTTCACTTTTAAACGTATCGTACATCTGAGTTCTTAATTTGAAAAAATGTTATTTATTTTAATATTACAAACAAATATATGCACGCAAAATACAGATGTATAGCCATTGTATAAATGTACTGGAATTGAGGGCGAAACATAAATTGACAGCCGTTAACGACGCAAGATATAAAATTTATATCAGGAATCGATACATTTTGAAACGGTGGAATATAGTTTGACCAACTTTCTTAAATCCACCTTCAGTGGCAGGAGTCTCATTGCCATGATACGAAACCTAGCACACGACATATTTGGTACAAATACTCTTAGCATAAAATATGCATTGACTCTATTGAGCAAGTGAAGTCTGCTAGTCTGCAAGATCACGTGAATTTATAAAGTGCACGTATAGAAACCATCGTTTGATTGTACCAGACCAGGTAACTTTTGAAACCCTCATTATATAGTTTACAAAAATTTGTAAATAAGCAAACTACTAATTTCACTAACCACAGCAGTAAACTATATGATCGAACCAAAAATGTCGTAGAAGCAGGGCCTAAGTTTCGTGTTTTAATGGTTAACTCAAAACCAACTAAACATTATTTGTTATTGCAGGTTCAGCGAAAAATATGCACTAAAGCTAGGGGTCGCTAGTATACATACGGGTTACGGCTTCGATACTTACGTGGTTAGGTCACGAACACAGAACTGCCTACATCATTTACTCAGCTATACTCACACGAAGATACACAGAACATAAATTTATATATATGCATATATAATTATACAAACAAATCAGATTTAATATATAGTTTCGAAATGTGTAAAACGGAGAGCGGTGTAACATATAACATTTTCGCACATGTTACAGCAAGTTTTTGGATATTCCTTGTAAATAAGAAATAATGAAGTATTATTGTAATATTTGATGTTAGAGACCTTGAGCACTGTTGTAACGATATAATCATAGTTTTAAATTAATTTATAAATTAATTTTTAACTAAATCAGTATAGTGACTAGCGCGTATCGTAAATTTAATGTCACATATTTTTGTGTCAGTGGAAATTAATTAAGTTATGAATTGTATGTCCCGTTATTTACCTTTGCTTTAAACCCACCAACATGCTATTTTGTTCTTGTATGCTCCTACAAAATGTAAAAATGTTTTGTGAGACTTGTATACAAAGTTTGTTAGGAACAGCAAGTGTAATTTAAGAAAAAAAAAAACGTTCGACAGTAGCTGATTGTGAGAACGTTGATAATTGAGTTCTACGATAGAGAAGATTGTCCGAAGAAATGTGGAATGTCTACTTCAACTAAAGTCGAAGACCAATTACGTGCTTCCTGTATGGTTTGCCGAGTTAATCTGAAGTTAGAAGAATATTTGTCACATACAAGCTTCTGTTACGTTATGTAGGTGAAGTGGAGCGAATTTGAGCACAACAATATTTTTGTAATCAAGAATCATATTCACAAAATTCCCTACAGTGATAACAGATTTCATGCTGTAAAATACTGAATAGCCGAGGTAAATTTGAAGCACTGAACGCATAAACAAAAAATATTTTGAAAATATGAACAATATTGTTGCTGAAAATATAACTTTACATACATGCAGTCTTTATGCTGGTGTTCTAGTATTTGTTAGTTTTTCCTACTGCTAATTAAAACATTGGATTCAGGACTTAATATTTTTAATTAGCAACCATTTCATATGTGATCACGTCACCACATAAGTTATTTATTTTTTTAACCTAAAATTTCTTAATTTCTGTGATACTGTTGATTAAACACATGGGATATAATTAACAGTACTCATTTGCAGTCTAAGCATCTACAAAACGATTGAAGTTCTGTAATGTACACACAAACTTGAAGTGCCCATTATAAAAATAAATAACGAGTTTGTGATAAAATAGTTAAAATTAAAATACTTCCACAGCGGAAAAAAACCTAAAATAATGTGTTATCAACGAACCAATTGTTTATGTGTTACAGAAATCAGTGACCATTTTTCTATTTCAGTGTGGTGTCTGCAGAATACGTACAGTAAAGTCTGAAACATTGCAGTTGATGCGCGTTTCAAAGCCTTTAAGTTGCGGTTGTTGCTATCAAACATAATAAACTTGTAATATAACAAATACTGTGATGTTGCAAGCTACTAGCATACGATATCCTGCTATCGTTGGGGTTTCAACATTTTTCTATTACGTCATGGTGAGTTGTGCTGAAATCTCTTATACCTTCTTATGTCAAGACAAAAAGTCTATTGTTCCGAAAATTTACCACAAGTTCTTAGTTGTGTGTATTCACATTTGTACTTCAATATAGTATGTTAATGTGAGTGGACTGGTTTTCCGTACAGTTATTGTAAATTCAGTACTAAAAATCGTATTTCAACTATATCCGTGCAACTATAAACTTCGATAAATTTTCTATTGAGGCACCTGACCAGCTTCCAGGATTCAAACGTTGTTGCTGTGGCTTAAAATTACGGGATAATTTTAAATTATTATGACTGTTCTAATACACTACCTATTTAACAAAAATAAAATACTTCCCACTTGAGTGTAATTCAGTACGTTCAATTACATTAACAACACTTTCTGAACACTCCGACATAGCTAAAACGTTATTTTCGCACAACCTTATGTCAAAACATAGTACCTAGATTTACAGTTAATTCCTCATTTGTGCAAAAATTAGTTTTTATGTATTTTTCGTGACGGTAAAACAACAGCGTCACTGCGTAAAGTCCCACAATGCGAGTGAGGCTACGGTCAATGAACGCAATTCCAGCGTTTTGTATGCAAGAGCAGTGTAGCGCTAGGTGTGTGGTCAGTGACGGATTTATCGCTATCTCGCTAAAACTCCAACGTACAAAACCACTTAAGGGTGTTCACGTGGTAAAAATTCAAAATTTAATATTTGCTTGGCATAGTGTTCGTTTTATAGACGTTACTTGTGACTACATTTTCCACTTGTAGAAATTTTTCAGCTCGCATAGTTTTCCCACAGCGGCATGTCAAAGTCAGAATTTGCAAGTTACAAGAACATAGATTTAACAAAAACCAAGTAACCTACCCGAATGGAATAATTTACACTGAAATAAGATGTAATGGATACTGTGCTAAAAGATTTAAAAACATACAATAAAGTCGTTTTGTTTTTTTTAAAAATTGCCACAAATGAGGTAAATTGTCGTCATTTTTCGATTTTTTTAAAAGTCCAAAGGAATTCCATTCTGTGCTTTTAAATATTTTAGCATAGTGCCCATTATATATCATTTCAGTGTAAATTATTTCATTCGAGTAAGTCACTTGGTTTTTGTTAAACCTATGTTCCTGTAACTTGCAAATTCTGACTTTGACGTGCCGCTGTGGGAAAACTATGTGAGCTAAAAAATGTCTACAAGTGGAAAATGTAGTCATAAGTAACGTCTATAAAACTAACAATATGCCAAGCAAATATTAAATTTTGAATTTTTGCCACGTGAACACCCTTGAGGAAAATAGCGACCTTTAAATAACGTAGACGAACTCTGCTAAACAAGCAGAAAATTACACGTTCGACATAGCCGGTTGTGCCAACTCAACTGATGGTCTCCTGTGACCGTTATTTTCTACTAACTCTAACTATAAGACCGAGCAAGGTGGTTCAGTTAAAATTCTGGATCACACTCGGTATCACCGTATTAGATTCCCGGTCCAGCTAACTTTACTTATATTTCCCACGTTTTTTCGAAATCAGTCCAGTATCGGATGCTGGGATGGTTCCTCATAGCAAGCCATGGATGTCTGATTCCGTTTTTTGCCTGTAGGAGCAAAAAAAAAAAAACACTTCCCTTACAACACAAATTTTGTTGCGGCAAAGAAAATGTGATTTTTTTAAAAAAGTACAAATGCTCGTAGTTTTGCGCAAATAAAGATTTGGTATTGAAGTATATACTAACGTTAAAAAACGTTGGATTAATAATATATTTAAGACATAATCATTATAGTAGAGTTATTTGATGTTAAGACAAGAGTTATGTTGAGAAAATAATATAAGTAGCAGCAATTTTCGACACTTTTACTCTTGCCGAATTTGGCCACATAAGGTGACTTGAAACATTTATACAGAAAATTTTTTGATTACTGCATGTCATCTGTTTGTAAAAACGTATGCGATTTCATGCTGTCATTATTTTGAATTTATCATTCGCATGTTTAGTACTCGGGGCTGCTGCAAGTACTTTTTTCCAAATGTTCCGTATGTCGCAAATCCCACCTATTTACGGTAGCTCGTTACGTTCCGTAATTTTTGTTCACTGTGGCGAGATCTTTAATCATAAATTGTCTGCTTCATAAAAATATATGACTGCATACCGCATATTTTTTTTATTTTTTATTTTCGTCCTAATTTCTTCTATAGGCTACTATATTTTTTTTACAATTTCGAAATAAAAATTTAGACTTGTTTGCATTACTTAATTTTATATAGTAACAATACTGTCGTTGTAGTAATGGTGTTACCTGAAAATTGTTTCAATTTTATAGTCAATAATATTCCCATTAAAATTCGTGAAGTCACACTTACGTAAAATTACGAGTAGGAAGAAACCATTGCTGAAGAGTTTTCTCTAAGTAAGAGGCCGTCTGTGTATTCGCAACTGATAGTATGGTAAGGGGAAAAAAATTTGTATACGGAAAAAAATAAATTAGTTATTAATGAAATCTCACAATGTGCATTTCAACATCACAAGGCCTTAGTGTCAGCCAGATATTGTTCAAGGAACCATCATAGCATTCGAGGAATCATGGAAGACTTAAATCAGGTTGTCCGTAATGGAGATCGAACCGTGGCCCTTCCGATTACGAGGTAAATGTAAACCTTTGCTCCACCGCACTCGGTAGAATCAGTGAATGTGTATCTTCCTAATAAGTATACGTTTAGCTCCGAGGTCTGTACGTACATATCATTTGTAAGCTGTACTCTTTCGGGACTTCCGGAAATTGCTGCCCTCATGGTTAGCGTTACTGGAGAGTTACTTGGGATTAAAAACAATAAACAAATCGAATCTTCCTTGGCGGTATCTACTTCCTTTCTGCACGACCGGCTCCGAGGGGCTTTTATTGGTCACCGGATCCGCCTGGGAGGGACGACGGGCATGATAGGAGGAATGGAGGGTCCCAATGGCAGGTCATGATGGACGACGTCTGACCAGCAGACAATCCATTACCGACGTTCCCGCGGGACTTCTGGAGGTCCCTTTCCGCCAGGGCTGCACTTCTTCGTTCCCTGCACACACACACACACACACACACACACACACACACACACACACACACACACACACACACACACACACACACACACACAC